>JAODKC010000002.1:22638570-22656952 GCA_026777985.1 Mormyrops attenuatus
CCCCCTCCCCAACCCACCAAGCCTCAAGACCCTACCACCCCCTACTCTCCTTAAAGCTATACCCGGGTGGTGGAGTGTGAGTGTGGCAGGCCGGTGGAGTTAAAGCCTGCTGTGAAAGTGTTGTAGGGGTGCAGATTTGGCATGCCCACCAGCGAGTTGGGTATCATGGTGATGGTGTTGGGGGTCATGAGGGGAATATCGTCGGGCGAGCGGCGGAGGGTGAGGGTGTAGTCGGGAAGGGAGGCCAGCCGCAGGGGGTCGTGGGGAGCCCCGGCCTCGCACTCGTGGTGGCTCTGGTTAATCTGCAGCGGCATCATCTGTTCCTCCGGCGCGTGGGCCATGTCATTGGTGTTAGCCTGCCTCTGGGGGCTGGGCTGGCGGTGCGAATCCTGCCTGCGCTTGTCCTTGCGGTAGTAAAGCGCTGCAAAGGCCAGCACGTTGAGGAAGAGCAAGGAGGCGCCCACGGCGATGGTGACGCTCAGCTCGGTGGAGTAGTCCCGCGGGTTCTCCACCAAGAGTGGGCCCGGCTCCTCGTCGCCATTCCAGTGCTCCTTGCCGTTCTCGCTGTTGTAGGTCGGCGACATGGGCGGCCGCTTTGTGTTGAAGGGCCAGCTCTTGCCATTGGGCCGCTTGGTGGACAGCGAGTTCTGTGTAGTCTCCAGCGGGGGCACTTTGGTGGTGGTGGATGTATAGTGGAACATGTCGTGGAGGTTGTAGAGGTGGGGCACAAGGTGCTTCCAGAAGGCCACCTTGGTTGCCCGGTAGTGATCTCGGACACGTGGCTTGAGCCCAATGTGCAGGTACAGCTGGTCCTGAGGGTTGTACTTGGACCAGGCCACCTCCTCGAACCGGTTGGCCTTCGTATGGATGAACTTGGTGTCCTGAGGCACCGGCTTGTTTGGATCTCTGCAACACAAAAACAACAGAACATTTATTTGCTAAATACCCTTTTAACACTTTTTATGAATGCCATGTCTATAAGAATCCATGAACACATCAATAACACAATGAAATGCAATTATAAAGGATTATAAACATTGCTATAAATATTTATAAAAAGTACAATACAGCCATGTTTATTATACATTATTAATACTTTATGAAGCTCTCATCTATAATGCACTGTAGATACCTTCATAATACAGTACAAAGCATCTTTAATTTTTATACCAACCATTATAATGCATTAGGAATCTACCTATAGTGCATTATAGATGAAAAAAAAAAATATATATATATCTGAAAATATAAGTGTACTCTTGTATTCCTCTGTGAGCTTTCCGTAAAATAGCAGAGCCGCCCCTTAGATATAAAAGGTCAGAGAGCGCATTAACAGTAGTCTCAAGTTATCTGATCTCAAATTAATTGGGAGGGGAGGGGTGAAGTGGGAGGGCCTTCCAGGTGCAATGCCAACCGCTGTTCTGTAGGGGTCATTGTTTTCCACTGAGTGTCATTTAGGCTGACTGGCAGAGGCTGGCCACCAATTTCAATCACAGAATGGTATCGATTTATTGCCCGTGTTAGCATATGGCATTCAGGAGCAATCACAAGTCCCCTCGAGGCGGAAGCCACGCATTGTTGAGTGAGGTTGTTTGGACAAGTGAGCTGTTCCCTCCTAGTCCTACTGCTTATGCTCTTATGAAGCTGCTGCAATGCAGGACCAGGAATGTCCCAGACTGGGACTCGTCAACCTGCCCAGACACGGACAAATGTGGCAAGACTCTTCAGTGTCCAATGGAAAAACGCTTGGATTGCTATGTAAACTACGTTAAATTTCCATCGGATTTGCCATGGTGATGAGCCCTGGCAAGAGGGCGAGCATCGCTAAATCAGGTTCATCGCACTGATTTCATGGCTTCCTAAGACTCGCTTCAGCGGCTGAATTGTGAGTGGATTCAGCAGAAAGAAGCTGGGGTTTCATGGTTTGTGACTGCCCTCCACTATCTGTGTTTCTAAAGGATATGAACACAGAACGGAATCAGCGATACTGCAGATCACACCTCTTCCCTTCCCGGCTCTTGCCTGCTGTCAATTTTTCTTTTTTCAGGTCAGCGCTTCCCAGAGTGGTGAAGCAAATTGAGACGGCTGAGGAGAGTTCCCCAAGCGCTGCTGGATGTCAGCGGAGCACGCCGTAAATAACCCCTTTTATTAGGGCAGTAATGATCCCCAATGAACATTGACATCCGCACTATGATGACTTTGTAGCTGAATATCAGTAATTAAGTTTCAAAGGAGCAGACATAGGAGGTAAGGTCATATCGATCCTCCGCATTTTCAACAACAAACACGGAATCGCTGTAGCTGCATTTGCCTACCCTATAAATACTCATGGTGGTGCAGTAGTATCCCCCAACTATAAGATCCTACCCCAGATTTATATAAAAATGACAGAAAGACAAGCATCCAAAATTATTAGGTGAGTTGATTTCAGTTGTGCATCCCCCTTTTTTTTGCTGTATCCTAGGGGTGTATGTGGATCTCCTGCTTGTGTTTTAGGAGGCACATGAGTGTGCAACTTTTCTTTCAGAGAAACAGACTACTGGAGCCTTGCTGCAAATGAAGACAAATTCCTCCAAGTGGATAATACAAAATCAATGTGCCATCGTAGCCTAGATTTCTTTTATGCTTGCAGCGTTACTACACAAGCGACTGACTTGGGAAATTGCATACACGTGTGCACAGTCTGCAAAGGCCGTGATGTCAGTAAATGCCACTTGTCTTACTGAAAATGTGGTCACGTGCCTGCTGTTACTCTTCAGGCTTGGATGCACTGCATTAGTAGATAGCTCCCTGTTAGCTCTCTTGCTAAGGCACTACACCGAATCCCACAAATGATTATTGAAGTCATAAAACTAGGCATTTAAACTGGCTTTTACGTTTCTTCTGATGTTTTCATACGGCAAGGGTGCTCAGGCTTGCATAATAAAACAGTCCTTCATCTCCAATAATCCCACCTCACTCAAAGTTGACCTCAATGGATGCAGACATAATAAGAGAAATGGAACAGATAATGTCAAATCGCAGTGTTCCACAACATTTAAAAAGGGCAAGAGGTCATCTGAAACTGACAGATGCAACTGAGGTCTCAGACAATCTCTGTCCCAAAAAAGCCTGTCTAGGGTTTAGATGAGTAGATGGGCCTCTCCACCAAATGCAGTGCATTTCCACCAAATGCAGTGCATTTCCACCAAATGCAGAGCATTTCAGTTTCCAGTCAATGGCACCCAAGGTCCGTAACAAGCTGTATTACTTCCTCGCCTTCTCTAATGCAAACCAAGTTATTGGCTACAAACCTCTGATCAAGGGCTGAGTTTAATTGAGTGGGCAGTCTGGAGATGGGGCGTAACATACACCATCGCCTTTTTAACACAAGACTCACAGAGCATTCAGGTGAGAGGATGGAAGAGGATTTAAGACTTAATTACAGCCATGTCGGTGAAAATGAATGGGTCTTTGTGAGACTTTGCAAAATAGGCCTTTGTGAACAAGATGAGGTCAAATTATATTTTGAAAATGTTAACATTCTGGTGCTAGGTTAGCACTGAGGAAGAACAATGAACTTTAAGACAGAGGTTGAGAAGGCTTGGATCTTTGGATGAGGTTAATTGTCTTTAGGAGATTTTTTTTGTTAAATAGCAGTAGAATTTGCATTCACATCAGGCGTCTGGAGGTGTGTGACATTTTTGGAACTGTTTGTGTTCACAAATTAGAGTGAGAGAGAGAGAGAGAGAGAGAGAGAGAGAGAAAGAGGGAGAGAGGAAGAGAGTGGTGGAGGTGGAGAGTGAGAAGGACGGAGAGAAAGAAAGCTGTATGCAGCCGTGTCTTGTTTGCTAATGATCTTGGCAATGTCTAGAGCGTGCAATGTCCTAACACAAGGACAAAAGGAAAGGAGGAATGAACTCATCTGAAGAGAACTGGATCGATTGACCAGATGCGACAAGATGTGAGGCGTCATTGCCTGTTAACCATGACACGGAGCTGAGGATTTTGCAAAACATTGCCTAATTATAACTAGAGCAGAAAAGACAAGGGATGTTGCTGGGTTCAGTCCATGCAGACAAACTCTGTTGAGAAGTTACAGAAGAAAAACACGTTACTCACAAAGGAAGTGGAACATGGAAATGCTAAATTTATCAAAACGGTCGCGGAGGTTGCACGCACCGGAGGACTCATCACAAGCAGGTGCGACCGCATCTTCCACGGCCGAGGTGGAAGACGTCCTCCTGATGTTTGAGCTTCCCCTCAGAGCTGGTTGTGAAGCACCGTGGGTGGGGGGTGGGGGGCGGGTCTAATCCGCTCTCTGGGTGGAAAGTTTGTGTGCCCAGCAGCAGGGATTGTACGATGAAAAGTAAGTTCTGGGTGTATTTTTGGCTTTTTTCCCCCCAGTCTCCCCTGGTCCCCACTCTCTTCGGATTCATGCACTCAGCTGTTCAAAATTACCCTTTGAGAAGCACTCAGGGTTTTCTATTATCCTGGCATCTAATCCCAGGCTCTTTACAGGCTCAGACCCTGCTGGTAGACCATACATGATCCCTTGACTAGAATAATACCTAGACTCTGGGAGGATTCAGCACTGGTTACATCTGAAAGCCTTCCTCCCGGTCGCTGTGAATCCTATGTCCGTCACACTTTACTCTCTGATTGGTTGAGTGGCACCTCCTCGGGGCAAACGGGCCACGTCATACTAGCGTACACATATTGCAATCTCCCCTCCCCCAGAACCTGTTGCTGTACGGAGGAAAGTTTGCCGTTTGTCAGATGTGCGAACTGCATCAGCTGTTTTCCTGAGGGCTGGGGAGTGCTTTAATTACATGCATATCAGCCCCATATATTATATTGAGATTCTTATTTTCATCTGGATTGCTGATGCAGAACACTTTACTGTAAATGCTGATAGGTAACATGATGGCAATAAATAATAATACATATATAGCAAGTAACAACAAGAGCCTAAATGTGTTATTTCCTCAGTATTTGCATAATTCTACATTCTTACTGAGCACTTAATTTCACCAACCAGCTATTCAGCCTACAGAAGAATAAAAATGCAATTAAAGTTATAGCTTAATTTATCCACAATTTCAACCTTCAATTTTCTATTCTGCTGGTCTCATTAATGTTCACATGTATAGTGATCGTATATAAATCCAGTAATTTTTCATATTGCCTATCCAGTACTTGCAAAGAGCCAGGAACCTATCCCAGGAATCACAGGGCAAGGAGGACCTTGGATAAGGAACCAGTTCAGGGTAGGGCACACATTCGTGGAAACTGGCATCTCGGACACACAAATTAACCTAACCACATGTCCTGGAAATGTGGGAGGAGACCAGAGAGTGCAGGAAAATTGACAGCGACAAATGACAAAAAGGATATCATATCTCAACCTACTGCAGAATTTGCACTATTTTTTGCACTTAAACAATAATATATTGTTTTAAATTTGAAGTAAAGAAAGAATATTTAAACTAGTATTCGAAGATCAAGATCAAATAGAAATAGTACAAGACTTTGGGTAAAATATTTGCCCAGTTTGCTGGCAAAAGGAAGGGTTTCTCGGGACAATGATAGGGAAAGTAATATCCAGAGCTTAACTGAATGCAATTAAAAACACATCAAGAAGTATAATTCCATCTACATATAAGATGTATATAATGAGTTGGTGAAATAATGTACAGGCACATCATGGTCCTACCTCTTCTGTGGGCCTTTTATAACTTCCACATACGCTAAAATATCTTGAGATGTTGGCCTTTTGTAACATATTGATAACAGGTAGAGATTCAGTATAATCTCAAGTGGCAATCTGCACTGATTAAGGCATCGATGATTTATTACACAGAATTCACAATTCACCTCTGTTTAGGCGGCACTCTGACGTTATTAATCCTTAACCTTTGTGGGCTTTTTCTGGTTGCTCAGATTAACCTGCGCACACAGTACAACAGTCAGGTCACCAAGCTTGCACAGTACGCTTCTACATGTTGGCGAATGCTGATTCACTTTCCTCACGTTGTCTCACGCACTCAGATTCTGCTTCCAGGAATGCCAGGAGATGCTGGGATTTAGGGCACTGGCTTCTCCAGTAGTCACCTTTCCTGTTGTTGCTTTGCTGCCTGCTCTTGCAGCTTGTCATCGGCTGGACTAGTCGTGGGGAGGATGTATGTGGTTCTGGACAGACATCGGCAATGTCAAGCACAGTCTAAACACAGAAAGAGGAGCGAGGACGGCTCTAAAATGTTGTCATCAATGTCAGCCAGTTGTAAATGAGAAAGGCATCCTTTCAGCGCTGGGACAGTGGAGAATGTCACTGCAAACGTGCCAAGGATCAGTGAGCTACTCCGAAACCAGCTTGACCAAAGCCCTTTATAACAGAGCGGTTAAGACCTGCTGTTCAGTCTGTAGCATGAACCGGGCATGTTCTGCATTGTTCAATCGTTCAAACAGACCTTTGTGCCTCACTGTCAGGCCTGGGCACAGTAGGGGCATGCATACACTGGCAGATTCAAGGAGCCCAGCACTTTACAGGGGGTCGTTAATGCATAACATTATGAAATTAGTGGGGGGAGGTGACATTTCGTCTGGGGTCCCAAAATTTCTAGCTATTCCCCTGCTGTTAAGAGCTTAATTTTAATTTCTGAGTAGGTAACACGCAGGAGGCCAAAACAGGTCTGCCAACCAGAAGACAGTGAGGCTTTGCCCACAGCTGCCTTAGTAAAGCAACCGTAAGCGGGGTAGAGTAGAATAGCAAGTAGAGAGTTTCCTGTAACATCTCTCAACTGGGCTTTAGGTCTCCTCAGATTAAGGATAAGGTTTATTTAGGTCTAGAAGTGCATCCCATGGATTTTTCTGGATTAAATGGCAAGAGCATCATGTGTGACACAAAGAAATGATCTTCTCCTACATGAGCACCACACCAGTCACATGTAGATCTGGAATGTGTTACCTTGAATACTTTGTTCTGCAGCCGTGCATTCATACAAGGCAATGGCATGTAAATATTCATAACATCGGAATGGTACTTCGGCACAAGTTTCTTCGGTGTCAAAGAGGCATATAAGCCCATTCAATACCTGAACATTCCTTGAAGCATACATGAATCTAGTCAGGCCTTCACTGTCAGACTACTAATGTAATGAATATCTGGAGCTCCATGCTAGCAAGGTCAACAGCAGAGAAAACCACTGGACCTCTCACCGGCTCTCCTATGTGTGAAATGGGAATCTGTCACTGCTGGCAGCTAGGACTATCTGAATCTCACACACATGTGAATATTTCCTATTTCCCATTCGGGCATGGTGACAGCTGGTAACACTACACTGGCGTCATCAGTTAGGTGACATTGTGAGTTTTTAGATGATTTTTAGCCAGCTGTTGATTGTCTCTAACATATACCAAAAGGCACTAATGGCAGTTAGTATCTCTGACCCCTCCAGGATGTTCAGTGTGATGAGCTACTGCCTACCATGGCTCAATGCTGGCAGGAGGCTACCTGGTACTGACCAATGCCCATGTTTGTTGCATGTGGACATGCAATGCGAGTACCTGCAGACCTCGGTGAATTTAATTGCATTATGTTTTAGAGCAGACTTTGACGTTCATTCTGTTGTTATAAATGCCATATGTACGGCTGCAGAATTACAAAAAGCAACAGTCAGAGACCTGAGGACACTGAATAGTAAGTACTGACAAAATAATGTGTGATTTTTTTTCAGATGCATACTGATAACACTGTGGATCATCATGCCGCCAGTCTGTTAATACATTTTTCATATACTTTAACCTATAAACTTTAACTTATAAACAATGCAAAAACATACAGAGGTTAACTGGATTTACCAAACTGCCCATAGGTATGTGAGTTTGCCCTGCAATGGGTTGGCACCCCATCCTGGGCTGTTCCCTGCCTTGTGCCCGCAGTCTCTGAGAGAGACTCTGGACCCCCCACAACCCCAAATAGGACAAGCAGTTACAGAAGATGGATAGACATAAACATTTTTCTGAATATCTCATTAAATTCATTTCAATAAATGTTTTGCCTGTAATATGCAGCCATCTACTGTATAAGCTGTTCTAGAGAGATATGCAGAGCTTATACAATTCACAACCTTGCAAACAAAACCTTTTTGCTTCTACTTGCTACTACTCGCCAAGCAGGACAAGTGAAATACTGTTGATTGAAAAGGAGTTCAGCCTCTCACTTTGAATAACATTCCCATGTACCTTACATTGTGGTTCATGAAAGCCTGAGAATTCAATTTCATGGTGTCAGCCAAAGATTTTTTTTTCTTTTTGTTCTTTATAATACAATAGTGTTGTAGGTCAGCACAAAGCAAAGAAAATAAATAATAAAAACCAGCACATTGAGTTTTTCAGGGACTCTTCAAAATTTTGTTCCTGGTTATCAAGGAGCATAAAATCAATTATACAATTAGCGCTGTTATGAATTTATGGCCAAGGCTGTTGCAAATAATGCCCAAATGAAAGCCTTTGACGAGCTCCTACAGACAAGGAAGGGCTGAATTCCACTGACAGTTTGGTGATGAATGTTAATTTTTGTGCTAAAATGGGGAATTCTGTGGAGGGGAATAAGGCATGATGTAAGAGGAACGGCCCTGGTAACAACTGCTGTTCAGGAATGAAGGAACAGGAAAATCAGGCGACTTCTGTGGGTCACAATGCCTCCATGCTTGTCAATGTAATGTGCTACATATTGTGAACTCTGGAATGTGCTGTTTCTTACATAATTCTTACTCTGCTCGATTGTAGCGCAGCCAAAGAACAGAGAGGAAATTGTGAGAAAGCAATGTGTACTGCATCATGTTTGGAATGCCAAAGAGCTGGGTATCTCAGTTGGTTAGCAAGCTCTGTTGTTGTGCTGGAAGACCCGGGTGCAAGCTTGTTCCATTTGGAGGCTGGTGTGTGGCTCATTGGGTTAGGCTGCTGTCAGCGGTGCGGCAGAGAATTTGAGGTTGGAGGGCATAACTGAATAATTTAAATACAAATGTCTGTTTATTGGGGGGATGAATAAAGCCAAATGAAAAATATCTCTCCTGTCCCTCCCGGCTCCAACACCCCTGGCTGCTGTGCTTGTAATCAGAAGGTCGCTGGTTCAAATCCCAGGGTTGGCAGAGTGATGTCACCGTTGGGCCCTTGAGCAAGACCCTTAACACCCAGCTGCTCCGGGCACTATCTGACCTTGCTTTCCCAAAAATGTATATTGCTTTGAATAAAAGTGCTAAACAAATTTTTAAATAAAAAAAAATATATAAAATGCATATGAAAAACATACACACAAGCTACAAATACCATCATTAATTGTCTGTCTCTAGGAGTTAATACGTTTCTCTTGAGGTGTATAGAATAACACATACACAAGCTGAAATACTTTCTAGTTCTGTTAATAGTTTAACAAGAACATAGTTCTTCATTAAAATCTCATTTTATGAACGCATATGCCTCTGCAGTCTTGCTTTTCACTGACTGGTGTCTACTTTTTGTTCCTTCAACTTTGATTTGTCGAGAGGACAGACTTGAAAGACACTTAGCAAATGTCACTTGCTGTCATTGATAAATGTCACATGGACAGGTAGATAGAGAGAAACAATTAAAGATTCAAGCTGCCCCTGTTCAATTATTCTTTGGTAACAGTGGCTGTCAAATTAAATTTGGGTTGTTAGAAGAGATAGGTTATAACAGTACTCCATGTACGAGCATGAAGGGATTCATGCTCGAAGTGAAACAAGAGGATAGATAGAAAAAGGGAAGAAAAAATGGAGAGGAGTGAGGCAGAGCACTGGCGAGAGCAGTGATCGACTGAGGATGGGGTGCGTGATCGATATTGCTATGGGCTGCTATGTGATACGTTTCACTAATCACTTTCTGTCGCAGGAACTTTTGCACTGGATTGTACTTATGACCCCTCCAACCCCTGCCCCCTGTCCATCACTCACTTCATTTCTCTCTCTCTCTCTCTCTCTCTCTCTCACACACACACACACACACACATGCTTTTGCCCTATAAAAATGTCCTAGATCTGAGCTGGTTTTAACCTACATACAAGGACCACGAGATTGACTAAGAAACAATCACACATAAAATTTTAAAAAGGGCGCAAAAAATATTCATTATGGAAAGTATGCGGGGGCCTCTTTTCATTGCTGACCATTTGCGTTGCGCTTATTTACTACGAGCTTTTCACCAGTGACACGGAAAAGCGAAAGTAGTAGCTTGTAACGTGTGACTTAATACCGGCACCATCTGTCATCGTTCCGAGGGAGTAGATGGCTTTCGGTTGTCGTTGTGTTCAGCCAGGCGGCTGGCGCTTACCCGGTTTTGGCGAAGTTGGTCCAGTAGGTCATGACGACAGCACTGAGCATGACGTCGTTCTTGGAGAAGTTGCATGGGAAGAGGTCGGTGGGGCCGATCATGGGGATGCCAAATACATAAGGAACCTCATCTCCGTGTGCTGCGTCAGACCACGCAGGCTTCATCAGGCTCTGACAATGGTGATAGAAGGCGTAGAAGTAGGTGGGGGAGCCATAGCGGGCATGCAGGTCCGCCGTCACCACAGCTGGCTCCACCCACTGGTGGTCAGTGAAAAGAGCCACCAAAGTCTTCCGGCGTGTTTCGGGGTTGTCGCGGTCTGCCCAGTCCGTGTACATGAACTTAATGGTCTCCCGCAGGGTGTCCTTACCCTCTGGGTAGCCGTAGAGGCTGTCCACGAAATCCGAGACAGAGAAATCAAAGTCGTTGCCCGACACACCATCCTCAGAGTCGACCACGTTCTCCACGAAGCGCAGGCCTTCGCCCTGGTTGACGCCCAGCATGATGTCGTAGTTGAGGAACTCGCCCTGCTCCATCAGGATCTCAGGATCATCGGGGATGACATCACCGTCGATTACCGGCCCGAAGGCCACGTGGTAGCGGGCCGGCTGGATGTCCTGCTCCACCAGCTCGCGGGAGTTCTTCCGTCTCAGGCAATCCACCATGTCCAGGGTATCCAGCACATTGCAGCCGACCTTCTCGGCCAACAGACGGGTGTACTTCACCGGCTGGTAGTTGACCGCCCAGCTGGACAGCGCTGAGCCGCTCTGGATTATAGCCCTGTGGAACAGACCTGGAACAGAAACATGTTGGACATGAGAGACTGGCGTTTCGCTAATAGACCTTATTTTTTCCTCAAGCTGCTTTCAAGCTGCTAGTGTAGCGAATCCTGTCAACACACGCGTATAAAATGGCTGTCCATATTCGGTGTTTGCACACAGCACTAATTTTATTGTAAATCTCTTGTTAAATGGTCTTCATGAAAATTAGTGTACAGATGGCTTTACTGTGCCCACAGAGAGGAAAATAAGGACACAGAGCCATGTTTTCCCCCCCCACATTCACTGTTATCTACATTTTCAGTTTCAGCTACGTTTGTTGGGAAAGTGATGGCAGCATGTTGTAACTCTGAATGCTTCTGAAAAGAAGGGGGAGGACGTGACCCACAGCCCTGGGTTTCTTGCATCCTGCGATCCATGGCCTCGCAATCATCTACCTGACCGCACAATCGATCCTGTCCGTCGCTTTGGCCTGCTTCCAGGGTGCAGTGCGCACTGCGAAAGTTTACCATACAGAACCGCATCCCTCCCTTCCAAGGTGCACTCTCGGTAATAACTCCTCGGGAGGACAAAGCACTGGAACAATACCAATCGCCAGTACCAATATTGTGGAATAAAACACAGTTAGAAGATGCTTTTTTGGAGGACCTTTTCAGGATACAGTCAGGGCTTTCACTTAGATAAGTCTCTGGTATTAAAAAGAATATTAAATTACTTTTTGCCATCATAAAATCAGACTACACTGAATGTTTCTTTTTTGTTCAGTTACAGATCAGTTACAAACGTTTGCAATTACAATTACAAATTCAATTACACTTGAGAGGGCAAGTGTAATTAGCAATGAAGATATAATTGTCTTCTGCACACGACCATGTTCCTAGCATGCTGCATGCTGTGTGGCCGCTCGTATTCAAAGAAGTACAAGCACCTGTTAGTCACCATCTCGCATCACTCCCTTTTCTCTGACCTGTCCAGTGTGTGTGTGTGTGTGCATGTACGTTTGTGAGGACGGTGCTGCATGCCCCCCCAGTGAGAGGCAGCAGATGTCAGGGATCTGCCCCTTGAAAAAGTACCCCAGAGGTGGCTGGAAGATGAAAGATGGCCGCCCCTGGGTGCTGGCGCCCCCACTTAATCCTCCGCTTCCTCTGTCACCTCCAATAGCAAAGACCAACCACTCTGTCAGAGTGTGTTAAAGGTTTAGAATTCGGCAGAACGCGGCGCACGGTACTGCAGAGCAACTGTGCACTAGCATCTTAAATGACGCACTAATGGGAACTATGGAAACGTGCCGCCACACAGAAAAAAATGCAAACCCTGCAAGCAGATTCAGACATAGCAAATGTCTACAGACGGGAACTCTCATGTAGATAACTCACACTCCAAGCTAATGGCGTATTGATTGGGCTGTAATATTGCAAGAAAAAAAGAAAAACAATGTGATTTAAATTGTGTCTCAGGGGTCTTTGTGAGAACAAATGAATCTCATCGCTATGTTCCACATGTCTGTTTGCAGCACCTGTATTTTCTCCTATTGAGAAACCACAGCGTGGGTTAGGGGCAGGTGACCTGGAACCTCTCCTAGAGAGACCCCCAGCTATTTCATTTAAGCGTTACGTTTCACCTCCAGCTCACCTTAATCAACTAATTATGGAGCTGAATATCACTTGATTAGTTTGTTCAGACTGTCTGGTGCTGGAATACTGTAGAACAAATATATGAAAATGCCGGAGATTACTCAAGGAGAGGTTAGGCCACCAGTGCTTTTGGGAGTCTGGCCATTTTATAGATAATACGATGTTTGCTGAGACAAAACCTACTCAGTCACATTCATTAAAGACCGACCCCTCCCTGAAAATCACAGAGAAGAATACAATTGATTTCCACTCACGCACAGCGTCTATTATCCCATTAGTGAACAGAGTAAGCGGTAGCAAGCAAAGTCTCACTCTGTGCTTAGACGGCGATTTGTGGCAAAAGCCGGCTTTAAACCCGCTTCAAAATGCAGCCTGATGCAAGTAAAACATGAAACAGCATGCGGTTTAATTATTATTTTACTTTAACACCATCCTCATTTTATAACTCGCATATTCTTCAGCCTTTGAAGATTTCGAAGGACTGTCGGTGAAAATAAAATTCAACTGTAATGAAATTGTTCATTAATACTCAAAGATGATTGCAGCCTGTCCTCAGACTTCTAGAGCCTGTCCATTAGTGTAATTATTATTATTTTGGGCTCGGTTTTGTAGGCTGTTCGTTTGTTATGTAGCGGGAGCGGAGCTGCACCTGACGTGTAAAAGAACAGCACCTTAACCGTAAGCAGATCCATCACACCCCAGTGGCTCTGGCAGATTGAGGTCGTGGTGAGTTACGACACAAGCTGTGGGGCGATCACTCATTTGGCCCCGCCGAAACACGGCTTCTCCGTGGTCCGTCGACCTCAACCACCTGCCCTTATCTGGACGCTAAGAGAAGTGAAGAGACGCTCTTTGCTGAAGATCGATGGTGACTCACTAAACCTACACGTGATACCTACATCATGACATGTCCCGTATATTTATATATACACACACGCATACACATATTGCATTTTCCCTACCTGTCAATACATAAACATCAACAATTTCAATTTCTACATTACACTTCTTCGGTCACCTGTTCTTCAAAGTGTAACATAACTTTAATGCAAAATCATTATCGTTCGCACTCTAATGAGCATCTATTTGTTGTCAGGGCACTAAGCACTTGTGATGCACGACGTTTATTTTGTCTTTATTATTCTAATGTTTATTCATAATGAGAGAAAGCGAGAGACTGTGTTCTATACTCATCTGTGCTCTATTTCTATTAAATGGCAAAATGTCTTGTTGTGATGAATACCTTTGTGTAAGCAGCCCTGTGGTTGCTGTGACCTTGAATTGCATTGTGCCACGCTGTCACACAGATTAGCAACAGTTAGTGCCAGTCCAATGTCAGACATTGGTGGGTATAAAGCCACAAGAACAGTTTCCCCCCATCAAGCCAGCTTACATGGCCAAAAATGACCACTCCTGCTGTCTCTTGGTGTTCTCCTTAACGCTGCCTGACCCATTGATTGCATCAGTTCTGCAGAATCTTTGTTGCCTCTTTATTTAACATAGATGTCTGCCTGTAGACTTTACAGCCAGCTGCTAACCTCGCATGCTGACCTAACCCTGGCACCGGACAGTTTCTGTGAAACATTCAGACGTGTGAGTGTGATTCGTGAACTGCCCTTTGATCCTCACCGGCCTTCGCTTTCGCAAAAGCCCAGTAGTTCACACTACAGTAAAACAGAACCCACCTACCCATCATTCACTGGGGCCTTACTCTGCACTCTACCATTCACAAAGCCTGCCTTTATAATGTGTGTGAGTATATATATGTATATATATACACATACACACACACACACACATTTTCTGTACCCACTGCGGACCTATGGAAGGTCCAGTGCTTATCCTGGAGGCTACAGGCACAAGGCAGGGGAAATCCCAGGGCAGGGCACACACACACTATTCACACCTATGGTGTGAACTCCAATAAACCTTGCATTTTTGGATTACTGAAGTGAAAACCAGAGTACCCAGATGAAACCATACAATTACACGGGGAGAACATGCAAACACACAGGGACCCATGGCAGAGACAGAAACCTAGGTACCAGAGGAGGGAAGCAACAGTGCTACCCACTGCACCACCATGCAGCCCCTATGTGTGTGTGTTTCTGTGTGTATATATATATGTATTTTTCTAATCAGAAGACATAGAAGCTTTGTCTGTCTTCTTTTGGGCCACAAGGGGGAGCAGCTGCCTGAGAGTGTGTGCAGGGACTTCATCGCCTCTACCAATCTCTAATGTGCCTGTGGCTGTGGTCTCCATAGCTACTACAATGTCTGCTTCTTGCTGAAGCAAAGCTGTTGTTTAGCTGGTCACACATGGCTAAATGTTATCCTTTCTAAGACACAAAAACCAATGGTATGGTAAATCACTCGCTTCGTTTAGCTGCAGCAATGGAATCGCGCTAATTTATTGCCGTCGCATGTCGTTATGACACCCGCATCAATGTTAACGCCTGAATCAATTTCTCTGCTCCTATAAAGTTTAAGGGGCATTTCTATGATGCTGTTGACCAGACGTGCTATGTTATGTGCTAGTTTCTAAGGTGCAGTCAGGTTTCACCGGATGTTGTTCATTTTTTTTTCCAGAGATTCCATACATGGATGACTGAGGTTGTCTTCACACTTTATCATTAACAATGAAGCACGACTCCAGATGCCCAAAATAGGTCAACCCACTTGCAATACATCAGTTTCCCTCTTCCTGCCTCCCCTGCTCCAGGTGGTTGAGCAATGCCTTTCTTCATGCTTTGCTAAATAATTCTCACAACCTCCATAACACTTAGGCACAACTTACCAACCAAGACCGGATGCTCTTTAAAGGAATGCCTTTTGAGGCAATGCCTATTTTGCTCACTAAACATGCTTACGTAAAATCAGCCTCCAAATGCCACCATTTATCGATTTTCCATAGTACTTCCTTCTTTGATTTTCATCTACATGTAACTTTGCTTATGTCATTGACTTAACATAAAACAACTTAATTGCCCTGCTGTTGGATCTCAAAAACAAAATAACAAAATACAAAAAAACAGTTTTGCTAAAATACTGAAGAAAGAAACACTGCTTCACTGATTACCGACCCAAACCGTTTTTGAATACATATAGCTACTCAGGCCTCATGCCAAGGCTTTAAATTCTTATCCACGATATTCCTCTAGACTCGGTATAAATTTCACTTATTGTGATCAAGAAGGGTGAGTTTATTCATGTTCTGTTACAGAGGCACTAGACAGGATTTAAACACAAGTGCTCAAACCACTTCAAAATGAGCCGAATATGAATATCAAGTAGCACGGCGGTACCAGTGACACCATACCAGGCTCGGACCTGAGATTTCATCCTAACCAGAATATTCCTTCCCTTCCTTAGAAACAGATGATTTTGATGTACACAGTTTTAAGCATTAGAACTTGCATCATATGGTCATGAAAGCCTGTTGATTGTCAAACCTGACATTTTCTACTAGCCTTTGATACTCTTTGAAGATGCTTGATTCTCACAGTGAAAAGAATATAAATGATCTGTTTCTTTGGGGGTCATATCGGTGTATATTATGTTTACGAACATCGCGGGCTCTTAATTACATGGGTGTGTATTAATTGAATACACAGTATGCCCTACTGCATATCAGAATATAAAGGAGGAATATCTAAATACTAATTAGGTAAGGTATTTATAATTAAAAAAACAGTAATTTTACACTATTAAGCTAGCTGAAAGTGTTATTGTTTGTTAAGTGAATATAGTGTTCCTAATCAAACCTGCATCAAAAACAATACAATACTACAATATTAATAATATTATACAGGTATCTGAAATTGCTGCAACCCTGCACTGGACAAGCGGTTATGGGAAACGGATGATGAAATGAATGATGACTAACTTTGTGACTATTATTAGCAGGCCGCATCACACTGTAGCAATATGTAGCACATGATAAAAAAATCCCAAATTGAAGTCGTGGAGGCAGCCTGGGTTTCCTTGCTGTACGTTTTTTAAGCCTCACAATGTTGTGCTGTAGATGTAGGATCTGTGCATGACCAGCTCACCATTGACACAAAGCCGTGGCCTTTTTAAATCAGGC
Organism: Mormyrops attenuatus; assembly: GCA_026777985.1. NCBI lineage: Eukaryota > Metazoa > Chordata > Actinopteri > Osteoglossiformes > Mormyridae > Mormyrops > Mormyrops attenuatus. The sequence goes on from JAODKC010000002.1 coordinate 22,655,398, forward strand.
ATATAGCTCCTCTGGAGCAATTCATCACCTTCACAGTTGGTCGGACGTTTTAGACCTAATCTGCGTAGCAGGTGCACCTTGCTGTTGAATGATGGTGTGTGAAAACACAATGCAATGCAATGTAACCTTTCACTGTGAATCTTCAGCCATGCGTAAACTGAATGAAAACCATTGGTTTAATCCATGGGGGAAAAGTTGGGGTCGGTATCCTGTACTTGATTTGTAAATTATTATCATTTAATCTCGGGAATATTTCCACACCTCTTATGTCTTGCACGCCACATATCTATCTGATGCGGTGATGCATTTCTGCATTCTGTGCACCAGCACGCTCTCTCGCATGTGCTGGAGGGTCTGCCGGCCCACTGCGGCCCACAGCGCACAGCGAGAGGCCCACCAATAGTGAGGAGGGCAATGGCGGGAGCTGCCGGATCAATATTCCAGCTGGACCCCTAGAGTGTGATACCACCTACTAATCACAGGCGTCTATGCTGCGTGCCCAGCGGCCAATCAGTGCATGGTGTCTACTGCCCCCGCCTCCATCCTTCTTGCTCCTCCTTACCATGTTACATTCTCTCCTGCACTCGCTTCTGATCAACCTCCTCTACCTCCCACTGTCATCCCAGCCTGATAAACAATTCTTTTTCTTTTTTTTTGGACTTTGGGGATTTTCCCTCTGTTTTCTTTTCCCATCACACGCGAGTTGTGGTACCGAGACATCAGTTGCCGAAGCTTGCGGAATCTGTGTGCTGGCAGTGCAGCATCTACCATCGAAAGCCTACCATTCAGGTAAAGAAATGGCAGCAAAACAGCGATTAAAGAGCGGCAATGAAATTCACGCTAATGATGCCAGAGAAGGATACATCTGTCTGGATATGGTGGTATGGGGATAGCGGAAACAATTAGCAGTTATCTGTGTCTGTTTCACTGTCACGTCTGCATAAGATTCTCTGTTATTCTCATTAGATTCATAACCCATTAAAATGTTGCCTCATTTTTCGTATTTAATACACAATGGGATTCACTCGGTCATTGTGTACTAATTACAGTCTCTGTTAACCTATAACAAAAATAGATTCTTGGAAAATATCATGAATGGTTTCTGCCATTGCATGTACTTCAAAACACTACAACTCAACATACTTCTCCAATTTGTACCCTTTTCTCACAACTCTTTTTTTGAAAGGCACCCCGGAGGTGCTTGACTTCAAACAGATTTGACCAAATTTTAAAGAAGATCATTCACGTTTGAAAACGCCTTGGTCAGGATTAAATGTTTTGTGGAACAACACAGGAATTTATCCATACAGAATTGCGGGAGGCTGCTATTCCTGGCCATGCTTCTCCTGTGACAGCCAGATGGAACAGCAGAATCACAATTTTTGTTGTTAATAAAGCCTTGCAAAATGGTAGCTCGACTTGTGACAGATTACTGAAAATAAGCAGGACTGCCGAAGGGGGAGGGAAGTTGGTGGCGGGGGGTGGGGCAGATGTAAAACAATAAAAAAAAAATACAAAAAAATAAACAAAAAAAAAAAAATGAACAAAAATCAAA
>JAODKC010000002.1:22663149-22689897 GCA_026777985.1 Mormyrops attenuatus
TATTTGGGGAGATAAATCTGTTCAGGCAAAACTGGAAGGCTCATATCGTAACCGGACAGTTTTCCCGCATCAATAAAATGATGTCTTTGTTTATATGCATGCACGTCATTACGTCTTTGTTGTTTTGTGCGCACGCGGACCAGTTCAGTATAGTGAACCGTTCACAATGAAATCTGATATTGCCCACATAATGTGAACAGGCAAATAAAAAATCCGATCTGAGCAGAAAATCAGAATTGAGCATTAAGGCCTGCAGTGTGAAGGTAGCCTATGTCTTGTTGTTGACAACAGTTTGAGTTTTCAAGGTTTCAAGGTTTACTATCATTTACTCTGAGGACCAGTGACATTTTTGCGGGGATAGGTGCTTGGGGGGGGGGGGGACAATAGGACAAACAACAGTGCAAGCAAAAGACAAGTGCAGTAAAGGAATTTAGGAATACAGGAACAGCAGATAGATACTGATGGATTTTGACACTGGGAGCTCAGCTTGCTACACTTGCTGTAATACTACTTTTCCTCCATGTCCTTGTGCGGCAAACAGATGCCTTTGTACATTTTCTGCGTGTCTTGGCCGTGCACCGAATCCCCTGTGGTATGACTGCCGCTTCTTTCAATGGCCAGGAAGTGAATCTTCACCATTTAAAATCATCAAAGGCATCTTGTTACTGCCTCTTCCTGGACAAACCACTGCAGCCAATCACAGTCAAATTGCCATAAATATTTGTGCATCTGGGCAGAAAATCTTTTAAAGTATTTTCGCCGTTTCCCATTCAAAGGTTTTCTTTGCCTATTCCCCTTTCTTAGTAAGTCAGCCAACCGGTTTATTAATATAATAATTCTGCCAGACAAAGGGGCAGTTCCCGTTACGAGCCAGTCATACTATGCTCTCCAAAATTTACAGACATTCTTACCCCCTTCCCTGTCTCCTTCTGCCTCTTGTCCACATGGAATGACCTTCCCCTCCCAGTCAGTACATCTGAATCCCTCACCACCTTATGCTGTTGATTTAAAGGCCCATCTCTGGCTACTCCACCTCCTACTCCATTACATTCAACCAAGGTTTTATGGACTCACTGCTGATTCTGGATGTTGTATTTATTGCTAAGTTGAGGTGCTACAAATGAGCTCGTTCTAGGATTTCCCCTCAAGGAATGTTTTTGACTGATCACGCATCAGATGAAGTCGGCATCTCCCTTCCCTCTTGCCGACTGGATAAATTATGTGTCATATTTGGACTCTGACACATGATTTGCAGGGTATCAGCTGTGCGCCGGCATTGATCTATGATCTATTTCTGTGACAGCTTTTTCAATTTTTTTCAATTAGTTTAATCCCAGTCAAAGTCAGTCATCTTACCTTTGTACTGTGCCCCGTGTCAGTGGGAGTGATCCATTGCAGCATTAGTAGTCATGCATATGTTATATTAAAGCAGAACACCTACTCAATAGTGAGACATCAAAAAGCATGCATATTTTAGCGGGATTAATAAAATAACAGTCATGCATTTTAAAGAACATCCTATTGTTTGATTCATTTGCTACCTGTTAGGTAACATCATACCTATGAAAAAAATATCTATGAAAAAATAAAACATGAGAATGTTTAAAACCCCTAAAATGATGAGAAAGACTTTCACTGAAAAAATATACAGTACAGAACTCAATATGGAGAAGACATTGTTGTTAAATCTCATTGATAAGCAGTTCTGTCTTACATAAATGTGCATACATGTTCCTATATCCTCTTTGTGGGCTGTCCTTTGATAATTGACGAAATGGAAGCCGGGAGGATAGGCTGGGAACTGAAGCTCATCTCTGAGGTGTGAAGCAAATAGCACATGCTGGATGCTGGAGTGGCCTGCACACTACTACTCATGTGTACACACAGGTTAGCCGGTGACACCATTCCCCAGAGCCTGATGCGTGCCCAGTGTGAGGGCCTGTTTGCACACCTAATGGCTGGCTGCTTCGGTGCCAGCTCAGAGTGACTGCCGCATCCGTTACAGCACCACGCCACTGGGCTGCATCCCCAGTGCCGTTTGTGTTCAGCAGAGCGCCACACAGCGAAGCTGAGGGAGCCCTTTATAAGTCATTTTTCTGTCTTGACCGGAGATTGGACCCACGACTTGGGGGGAGAAAAAGCTCACAGTGAAGTAGCAGGCTGAGAGTACTCAGGAGGCCACTGAAGCAGAAGAATGAATAATTACATTTAAATTTCAGGGAAATCACACTGTAATAATATTTTGAGAAGAAATATCACAAATATTCACTTAAGGAACAGGACACAATCAATCCCTATGTGAGAGCAGGGATTACGGCCACATCGACTGTAGCTTTGAGCGATTTGTTGCTGAGCTACAGACAAAGAATATTCTAGAATTATCAGTAACACTTTTGATGAATGCCATGTCTATAAAACTCTATGAACACATTCATGACACATCATAATACATTCATAAAGCATTATAAACATGGCAATAAATATTTATAAAAAGGCATTACATTATGGCCAATTTTATTATGTATTATGAAGGTTTTATGAAGCTGTCATCTATAATGCACTACAGATACCTTCAAAATGAAGTACAAAACATCCTTAATTTTTATACCAGCCATTATAATGCAAACTCACTTTAATGCATTGAAGTTATCTATAGCTACTTTCATTACTAGTATAATCAATATTATATTTTCTATATGTAGCATGGTGGAAGTGTCTGAATAGGTACTTTTTTCTTGTCATTATTCCCTAAATAATACAGTATAAGAACAATTTACATAGCATTTACATTGTATTACGTATTATAAGTCATCTAGAGACTGCATAGGATTGCATCCTTATTTTGCCAAGTTCAAGGTGTCGCTGGGTCAGCAAGCATTGTATCCCATCACCACACTTGTCTTTTTTTTCTTATTTTCAAACTTAAGGCTTCCAGCCATCGAGCTGTCAGGCCAGGGACAGTGTGCGGCTCAGCAGGCTAAGTCCCTGGGCCTGTGATCACAAGGTTGCTTGTTCAAGCTCTGCTGTTATTATTAATCTTTCTCTTATCATCATGAAACAAAGACACGCCACTACATTGTACCATACAGCCTTTGCAGGTAAGCTGCAGCTTAGCTGTTCCTATTGTCTGTTTATCTATGAAATGCCCCTTAACAAAAGGCAAACACAATAAAACAGGTACTTTAAAAATCTGTGCACCTTGCTGCTTAACAGAAAAACTTGGTTTTCACTGATGTGGTGATGTCGTACAATGAAGCCTGTGATTGGCTGAAGAAGTGAAACGTAAGCCCCTCCCTTGTTGACCCAGGGACACATCGAACTCGGCAAAATCAGGACATGCGATGTGCGTAGATTCTATGCAAATACTACACCATTTTATATAAGTGACTTGAGCATCTGTGGATTTTAGTATCGGTGGGGGGTCCCGGAACCAATCCCCCGCTGATACCGAGGGCCGACTGCACCTCACTTTATTACTGGAGAATAAAACCATGCTGGTTTGCCTACGAATGGTTGCTCTTACATTTAGGGAGTAAAATCAATTTATTGCTCTTATGGGAAAAAAATGAATGGCACTGTTGTAGCAATAATAGTAGTTATTACTATCATAATTACAATATTTTTACCATGAATGTAATGGTGTCGCAACAGTACAGTGCGGTGGAAAGCAGGGGATACAAGTGCAGAAGTGGTACAGCGTGTCACGCCTGAGGAATTGTGAGATGAGTATCCTGGGCTAAGCGTGTGCCAATCGATACTATAGTATCAATTATTTTGACGTGAACATTTTCAATTTCAGAACTGATTCTAATGTTCCTCTTGCACCCCCCTAACCCACGCTCGGCACCTTTTATCATCAAGGTAGGGCTGGCACCGAATATCGGTATCGGTATCTGTCTCACGATACCAATTAGGGCCGGCACCAAATATCGGAATCGGTATCGGTATCACAATACCAATCCTAGTACTGATGGGTCGGATCAAAAAGAAAGTTGCCGGTATCACACACGCCTATCCTGGACTGAATTTGGGCTGTAACAAAGAGCTAGAATACAAAGCAAAGGAGAGCTCTCTCCTCATTATCTTTCTGCAAATCTCTACTTTTGTGCACCACCTGGATGATGCTGCAGGGATGGTCTTATTCTAAACAATATTAAATTGTATTCAGTCAGTTCCAGTGAAATATCTGCCTGAAAATCTAAATGTGTTTTTTCCTCTCATTCTTTTGTGCAACTGATCTGAAAGAGTATCTCCGAAAAGGAGTTCCTCTTCATTGATCGAACGGCATACGCAAGATAGAACTCTTTAGAGACAACGGCACAAATCGCAGCGACGGATTTAATGAAAGATGACGAGGCGTGACCCTTCGCGTTGAGCTGAACTTCAGAATGGCCCGTATAGTGAGGCAACAGAAACATTCAATAGTTTGCCTTTCTGCTTCAGTGCTCGCATCGTCTGAGATTATCAGTCTTATACCCCGGAAGGGCAAGCCGCGGGTACGCTGGCGGGAGGAAATGAGTAAATAATACTTTAAGCATAAGGGAAAAAGAATCCCAGAGTTTGTTACATTTTACTGCTTTCCCCCAGATAAATGCAGTTTTGATTTTTGTCTCTGCCTTGTTTTGCTGCTAGAAGGCAACACAACTGCATCCATGTGGATCTGGAGCCAGGGGACAAAGCTGTATAAGGACAGGAGCTGAACATGTAGGAGTTATGGAAGCTGGTGAGGCCAGCCAAGGAGGCGTCTGGGGCTGTGAACATCGACTGAAATTATACCTTTTTTTCTGCAAGTAAACCATTAGTAAAAAATGATAATGGACGAGCGAAGAACCTTTTATGGTGCACTTTTCTAACTGTGTTTTTCAGACTCCTTTTATATTGAGATCCATAAATAACCACACAGGAAAGATCAGATAAGCCTTCAGATACGTGCCAGCACACATTTAAATTGTGCTCTTTGTGTTTGTAATGTAAGTATTGTGAGCAAACAGGAATAAATGAAAACAGGAAGCAAGGGAGGTTATGAAGCAGAACAAAATGTTCAAAATCCAGCTGAAGGAAAGACATTTTGACAATCACTATAGAGATGAAAATTACAGCACTGGCTCTCGCCGCTCCCTCCAAGAATGAGCACTTAGAAGCTTAAATCGCCTCAGCCGAGGACTGCAGATGTGATCCAACAACCCGCCCGATGCAGGTCCTCTCACGCCCCACCAACAGCATGCTCCCAAATAATACAGTAATGGAAGACAAATGGAGAAGGGAGCAAGAGACCAGCATTCTTCAGAGACGGCGTGTCCCTGTAGATAAGAAGGTGTCACTGCTCCAAGTAGCATTGCTGCAGTGGTTAAACAAACACTTTGTTTTCATTATCAATAAATGACTGCAGCATGTTCATTAGTATTTGAGGGGATTTTAAGACTCACTGTGTGGAGACAAGTCAAGGTCAAATGCTGACCATGCTGTAGAACTGCAGTCACAAGATGCAAATAGAAATCCCTAACCTTCTGTGACCTTCTGTGACCGCCGCGGTCACAGGTCCAAGGCGTGTAAAGATTCCAGCTCGAAGTGCACTTACTTAACAGAGAATGAGATGTCACCTCTGCCCTTTGTCTCGGACGGGAGGAGGGCGTGGGTTTTCCCTGGCTGTGAGGAGGAAGCGTTTTATATAGCCCAGGTGCCGATCAGAACAGCTGCCTGGCTACCCATGGAGAAGCTGTCTAATGAGGATGAGATTACGGAATTCACGGTCGCGCTGCTGGTTAAGGAACACTGACGGCCGGGAAACAAGACTGCAAGTTAGCAGGCAGATGCTTTTGCTGCCTTGGATCCAGATGCAATTAATGAAGCCCTTTTCCCGACTGCGGAGTCCCCTGGCACTCCGTGAAGCACCTTTCCACTGTGTGAGGGGAATTTGTTTTTCTGAAAAACACACATCCGTGTCTGTGGGGGAACCAGGAGCATAAACATTTACCTTGGGCACTGCAGTTACAGACAAAATGGCAAATTCGCTGTTTTCCACCGGGTCACTGAGGTCTAGGAAGCACTCTGGCTTATAGACGGGTGGCCCCTATTTTTCAATGACCCCACCTTTGTTACTCTCCGCAGAAGTGGAACAGGATGGATTCCTTGGATTTTCAAAGAAATAACCAACTTCATGGGTATCAAGAAACAACCTCAGTCTTCCGCCTGTGTCTTCTGCCAAGGCTCTGATACAGTGCGACAGGTACATGGATCATTAACATTTGAAAAAGAAAAAAAAAGTTTAAATGTTTTCCTTATTTAGTTTAAAGTTTTCCGAGGCATCACTCTTCCAGGACCAGATGCACGGACTTGACGCCGAACAGTGGTCCAAGACGGATGGGATTTTATGTACTGAAACAGGTCATGAATTAGACGCTTTAAACCTCATCACTTATCAGTGACATGGTACGTGTCACTGCAAACCTATTGTGCATAACAAGGACTGCAGAAATAACAAAGTGAACAACAGGTTCTTGCTTTAAAGAAGCAGTTTCCCCCTCCAACCTCATTCTAATACAAGTTTCCACTCCAGAGTTTTACAATGAAACTTTCAAACGTTGAATCAGTAGAATGCCTTCATACCTCCAAATTAAAAGTCTCCCCACTCAGACTAAAGATGTACATTGTTTTCACAGTTCAGCAGATTTACAATGACACGTTTATTTGGGATTTAATTGTACTCCCAGCCGACCATTGCATATGCAAATCTCCGACGCTGTGAAAATATTAAAAATCTGAGCATCATTAACGAATGGCCATATTTCTTTGGACCCGATGATCCAGATGGCAAGAACTCTGCAGATCAACAGTCACCAGATCAGCTCTGCATGACATCGTTTAATCCAGCCTGGAGCCCAGAAAGCTGCATAGCCCTTTATACTGAAGCTGGGCTTAGCCTATGCTGTCCCCGACCCGGGCTTTTTGTTTTGCACAAAGCCTGCATTTTTTTCAAATCTTCAGAGTAATATATATTTTTTTTTCAAGCCACAAACCTGATCTTTCAAAGCAAATGGATGCAGAGTATATCTCCTGATGTGTGATTTGTGAGATGCTTTACCTAGGGATCGTCAACCTGTCTGTTCACGAACAAATGTGTCCACGATGTCTGCACAGATGAGACTCGTCCATGTCCGCGGAAAAAACACTACTGTATGTAGGCTTTGATTTTAAATACCGTGTCGGTGTAAAAATTGCATTTTGATCAAAATGTCTGTCAGAATTCACCATGGTATGACCCCAGGTTTTTTCCACATAAATGAAAAAAAAAAGAAATATATCTGTGACGCTGCGGGTCAAAGAAATTTTAGTGAAACTAAATAAATAAATTCAATGGCAGGGACAAAATACTGAACAGCTGCATCTTCAGAGCACTTTCCGTGATGAAACAAGGCACACCGACAATGTCTCTGGGCAGGGTTTAATGATTATGAGGTGATGTGACCAAGAGTGTCAGCACAGATGCATAAGAGCAGGGGATTTCAGAAGGTCAGAGCGGCTGAAAAAAGTAAGATGCAAATATAAATCAAGGTCAACTAATGACTAATAGTGACACATATCATGGATAACACTGAGAGTAACAATTTACGTCATTTGAACGCATTTCATTATTCAATTCCTCTTGCTGGCACATTATTAGTTTTTTATTGTTTTAACATGTTCCTTTTTTATAGATCTTAAAATAATTTAATTGAAACTGAGGGATATTGAACTGCAGAGCCATCAGGAAGCTTATATAAACCGTACAATCAACACGCTGGATCTTGCCTGCATGCAAATATAGATGTGCTCTCGTTCTTGTTCTCTCTCTCTCTTTCTCTGACACACACACACACGCATGCGCGCACACACACACACACACACACACACAAACACACGTTGTGATGTGTTCATTAAAGATCACAGAGGAGCCTATCCCCCTGCAAACCCATGGCAATACCACACTTAAAAGCAAATGAGGGGAATGTATCATCGGGGAACGTACAGTGCATATGGCCGTTTTAAACAGCAGCGCCTGAGAAATGAGGGACTTGATTTAGTTTGTATTTGGCATTATCAGGTGCAGTAACAAAGAGCTGACTGACAGGGGGTAACGTGAGGGGGGGAGTGAGTAGGAATGGTGGGGGGGAGGGGCAGCAGAGTTCAGCTGTCACTGTCTTTTTTTCAGGCTTCCTGTGCAGGTGGGCTGAAAGAAGTACCAGCTCTTTCAGGCCGACACAGGCTCCCATGTACCCGTTCATAATGGCCGCTTTTCACCAGGGTGGGCGCGAGTGGTTTGGGGGGGGGAGTGAAAAAGGTGTCGTGTCAGAGCGGGAAAGAGAGAGGCGCAGCAGAAATGAGCGTAAGCTGGCGGGAGCGCAGTGCATATTAATGACACAGGAAGCCGGCGGCGGCTAGGATTAGCCATGGGCAAGGCGAGATTTACATTCTCATTGTTGACCGATTGGATCGACCTCGTAAAAAAGCGGGGGATACAAAACGCAGCCGTAAGGCGACGAACATGATCTTTAAAGACCAGGAAAGGCACTGCAGTAACAGTATATGGTCAATAAATGAATAACCTGTTATAATGTACCATTATGTACGCATCAAGGCTCAGTGGATATCACTGTTGCCTAATCACCCCAAGTCATAGTTTCTTCCAGTTCTAGTCCAAAACCATGCAGTTAGGACTAAGAAATGTCTCTATATTGCTTATAGTGTGTGTGTGTGTGTGTGTGTGTGCGCTCTGTTGATGTCCTGGCATCCGGTACAGCCACATCCCCTCTGCTGTCTGGGATAGGCTCCAGGCCTTCACCCCCCCCCGGATCCCTATCCAGTATAAACAATTATGGGGGGGGGGGGGATACACTTATAAATGAAATAATAAAAATGCTTAACAATATGGTAATGTTGAGGTCTTAATAAAAAGGAAGGTCATCAGAACCTTCAGGACCGCTCCAACTGCTCTTGGAAATGGAAAAGTTGTGAAATGTTTGTAGGAGGTCACTGAGCATTCCTTATACAGAAAAAGGTATTTTAGCGATGGGGGAGGCGAAAATTTACCTTGCACTTTTGTCCAGAAATTCTTACAAAGTTTCAGTGAAGTCTGGATCTGATGATTGGGGAGACCATTCAAGGTATTTGGCTTTGTGGTGTTCATGAAAGTGCTCTTGAATTTGTTTAACAGTACGCATGGGAAAACAGTGTTTACACAATTGTGTGCACTTGGTCTTGTAAAATGACCTCTGGATGTAGAAAAAAAGGGTGAACGGTGACTCATCAGACCATATTACATTTTCTCATTGCTCAGAGATGTAGGTTTTGTGCTCTTTCTACCAGATTATATGTCTCAGTGTATTGGCCTTGGCTTTTCAAATGGTAGCACCGCCATAAATTCCTGCTTTGCAAAGCTCACAATGCACAGTTTTTGTTGAGTTTGGGTCACAGAGGTTCTGATTCAGTTCTAAGGTGATTTTTGATGCCATGCTTTTGTTGTGTATAGCAACTATCCTGTTAAGTGTCCAACTAGTATTTTTGAGATAGTTCCCCTTGACACATTAAATAATTTAGCAGTTGTTGTGAGTGATGCACCTACAATTCAGGCGCTGAATATCTGGACCCTCTATGGTGATGTGAAAAAGAAAGTAGACACAGTACTTTTCATCATGAGGTAAATCTAACTTCAAGGGATAATAAATATGTAACAGACTCCAGTATGCACTTTTTTATATAACAAAAAAAGCCAACAAGCAGACGCCATGTATGGAAAAAGTAAGTTTGTTGAACTTGAGCATTAATTCAGCTTATTTATACTATATTTAAATTCAAATTTGGATTTGAATTTAGTAGAAATATGATGAACTAGCCGTTTTCTGTATGAGTTATCAATCTCACACACCAATTTTGGTTCATTCTTCCGTCAACATTCTTCAACATTGCGTCAATTCCCCGAAGTTCAAGGGCATGAGCCTGAAGTATCTCTTTGGGGTTAGGGTTGAGGCATGAGCCTGAAGTATCTCTTTGGGGTTAGGGTTGAGGCGTGAGCCTGAAGTATCACTTTGGGGTTAGGGTTGAGGCATGAGCCTGAAGTATCTGTTTGGGGTTAGGGTTGAGGCATGAGCCTGAAGTATCTGTTTGGGGTTAGGGTTGAGGCATGAGTCTGAAGTATCTCTTTGGGGTTAGGGTTGAGGCATGAGCCTGAAGTATCTCTTTGGGGTTAGGGTTGAGGCGTGAGCTTTAGATGAGGCCTGCACTCTTTTTCTGCCATTCAGTTGTAGATATGCTGATGCACTTTTCATTGGTCCTGTAGCATAACCCAGTTCTAACCAAGCTTCAGCCATCATACAAATGGCTTCATATGCCTCCTGTATTCATAGTTCATATTGGTGACTCTATTACTGCAAGGTGCTCAGGCACCCTGGCTGTAAAACAAGATTAAATCGTCACCCTTCCATCTCCATGCATGACGATTATCCACAGAACATTGTTCTAGAAATCTTGTGGTTTGTTCAGATGCAGCTGTGCTGCTACGTTCTTTTAGCAGAGAAAGGGCTTTCCCCTGGGTTTCCCTCCAAGAAAGCTGTGCTTTCTTTTTTGATTGTATAGTCATGAACTTTAACATTTAATGTGTTAACAAAGGCCTGCAGATCCCTCGATGTCGCTCTTGGGTTTTGCGATTTCTCTGAGCATTATACAGTCTGGCCTAGGGCTGAACTCACACCCACTCCTGGGAAGACGGCAATGAACACGAACGTTCACTTTTTGTAAATAACCCTTCTCACTGTGGAATAATGGATTTTAAATTGTTTGGAAAAGGCCTTATAACCCCTCCCAGATTGATGAGTAGCAGCAGTTGCTTCTCTTATATCACTGCTGATAGCCTTTCTCCTAAACATGGTTTTAACACAAATTTGAATGCTCCAGACCAAGAAACTACCGATACTTCTGCTTTTATAGAGCCGGTCACATTTTCCCAATGATCATTTAATAGCATGCTTTTGATTAGCAATAACTGCCTGCTAATTAATGGATTAAATCCTTAGTAAGAAGGAAGGAAGAACCTATATGAATTCTGTTTTTTTCCTTAATTCTTCTAGAATAAATAATGGCATAGTGAAATCTGTTGTATGTTGTCTGGGGCTAATTTAGACAAATTTTACAAGTCAGGTGAGGACCATGTGATTAATCATGCCCCAAAATGTGAACCACGGAACTGATAGAACGAGTGTTCAGTACATCACCGTAGTTGCCTCATGTTGTTTTTTAACCTCACATTTCAAAGTGACAATCATCAGTCCCCTTTTATAGATGGCCCATACTGCTAATTGGAATTCCATCTAAGACGACTCACTTTTGTAGCTGCAATTGTGATTCACATCAAAGTCCCTTTTCATGTGGTTTTCCACTATTATGTCTCCCCCATATGAATAACCTCCCCCATATGAATAACCCCTTATAAAACGCCTTACAATTTGAGGCCCTTAGGCTACACACTGCCTACAAGGACAGTGAGTCTTCTTAGTTCTGGCGCTGACCGGTCTGAGCGTGCCTGGCTTCTCCGCCCTCACTTATCGTGCTCTTGCTGTTGCTCAGTTATATCTCCTGTCAGCCCACTTTGTTGATGCCGGCTTCCTACTGCTCTCACCTGTTTAAAAGCACTGACCCTGAACCTCAATATCCAGGCACAGAACAAAAGAAAGGTCACCCTCATGAAAAAGATATCTCAGGCTCTAGAGTTCCGAAGGCAGCACCCTACAACATAGAGTCTCAGTGGAAGCTTTTATCGGATGCAACACAGTTTACAGCTGATATATGTTACTGACAAGGCCTCTACTCTTTGTCCATGAATATGCTATGTTAGTCATACACAGTATCTACAGTATCAATCAAAATTCTGGACATGCCTACTGAAAATCATTCGATTTTTATAACGACCCAAAGCACACCTCTAGGTTATGTAGCTAGTTAGTATTATCTTGTGGACAAGGAAAGATATGGAGTGCCGCGACAGATGACCTGGCCCCCACAATCCCCCCACCTAAACCCTATAGAGCTGCTTTCGGATGAGTTGGATTGAAGTGCAAGAGCAAGGTAGCCAACTTGTGCCCAGGTCTTGTGGAAACTCCTTCAGGACGGTTGGAGAAGCATTCCAGGTGGCTACATCTGGAAGCTGGTTTAGAGAATGCCAAGAGTCTGCACTGCTGTCATCAAACCCAAAGGGGGGGCTGTTTTGAAGAGTCTAAAATTTGAGAAAATTTTGAGATGATGAACACTTCTGTTGGTCATTGCAGTATTTGATATGTATTACTTCATTGCCTTGAGGCCTTTTACTATAAGGTGAATAAAAGCTAAAATAGACAAATGCCTTAAAAGAAGGTGTGTCCAGACTTTTGACTGGTAATGTATATGTGGCTGATATCCATCACTAGTAGGTAAAGTATGAAGAATTTAAACAGCATTCTGTTTCATTAAAAGAGAGTTTACATACCAGTTTGCATGGTCCTTGTATTCAATTTTTCATCTAATAACCCAACACAGCTTACAGATTATTATTTACCTCAAGTGAGACACCAAAGTAAAAAATCCTATTTTAATTCTCTTTTCTTGTGGCAGTAGATGATGTTTTTCCTTCTGGATAGAAAAGATAATGAAGCACTGTCCCAGCAGACACATGCCAAACACAATCTGAGTGAAACCAAAGTTACACCTAGACAGTGGAAATATATAGTTGTAATGTTATCCCCAAGAACCCTACCCTACATCACTACATCCTCTCAGAAAATCTAGTGCGATAAATCAAACTGAACAGATCTCACACCTTAAAGGGGTAAAGCATTAGCAACAGGTTCCTCCGACCGTTCACTTTAATAAATCATGTCACTATAATTGCCTTTCATGGATCTTTGGGACCATTTTATACCTCTTACTGATTGCTGTCCACCAATCCTGCGAAATGTCAAGAGTTGATTCTGTCAAGTTCATATTCGAAAGGGCTAACTGGAAAAAGGTATATTGACTCAAAGACGGAAGCCACTTTCTTTGTGTCTGCAAATATTTCATTGTTCGCTTGCTGAGAGATGGGATTGTGGGTCATTACCATAAGGATCTAACTAACTTGCAAAAAGGAGTCATAGTGCTCAACCAAGCCTGATGAAAATTGATCTTGGACAGATGATTCTGCATGTTCTATTTTGTGTTGTTATCTAAATAAAACAATGACATCTGTGGTGAAGTTAACACAATAGCCATTAGTATGCCATTAGTGCAAGACTGTACTCCTGTGTGCAGTCAACTTGGACACACAAGAAAAAAGTTATTATCATGCTTTATGTTGTTATTACTATAGGAATGAGGTCATTCTTTATTACTATCACTCATACGACAACAACAATAATAATACAAAGAGAATGCATTATCGCGATCCATCCATTTTATATGAGAATTATCCTGCGCAGGGTCGCAATGAGTTTTGGAGCCTATCTCAGGAGGCATGGCTGTGGACACCGTGACCAGGATGCTGGGCTATCACGTGCCACCCACTTTCACACATATGGGCAATTTAGTGATACCCATTCAACCAAGTCACATGTTTTTCGACTGTTTGAAGAAGCCCACATAAACACAGATCGAACATACAGACGCCATGCACAGAGGTAATGTTTATAGTCATTGTTGTTGGCATTTTCTTATAACGTGTTACGTATTTGATTTATAAGACTTGACATACAGTAGCATATATTTTAAGAAATAAATCATGTCTTTGGAAAATGTCACATGCTTTAGTATGCGTTATGTTTGCTGTACTTTCTCTTCAAGTAATAGCAGCGTAATAATTAAGCGACTGTCTTTATAACCACAGGGCTAAGGTGGGTGATGTGGTTTCACACATGAGCCAAGAATCATACATGCATTGTTTTAATAAATTCTTATATGCAAAGAAAATATATATAAATTAAAATGGAATAAATAATGTTTTTTCCTGGAGGATGCCCAAACACATCCTGAAATGGTCTGAAGCGGCTACCCTTTTCGAAGTCTCCTACGGCACCTTTTCCTTCTCGGGAAAAATCCCCCCAAGAGCGGGCTAAAAGAGTGCTGCTTTCCAAATGAGAGGGCTGATTACGCCCTACTGCTTTTTATAAAAATACTGAAACATACCCGAACTGTACATGCTTAGCGTGCAAAGTGCGATTTTGCCTGGAGACTTGATGCCCAGTCCTTCGTTCTATAGGTGGGAAGCAAGACATATACATTCCGTCCACAAACTGATTTATTTTAAATGCACAAACAGCTAGTGAAGAATTCATAAGAAACAGATTTACAATGCTTTCAATGTCTAACTGTACTCTGCCTAGAGTAAACGACATAAAATGGTATGTGTCCTTCTATAAGACGCTTTTCTGTGGCACAGTGATTTAGCTATAGAAATGTAGCTACTGGTGTGAACGTGTTGTGAGATTTTGGTCGGAGAGTAAGTCATTCAGGATGTTAAAATGAAGCATTTTTTCAAAATGTGGTACAGCTTCTATGACAGGTTCCGGTGTGCGCAGGAGATTAGACGAATGCAGATGAATATGAATGATGCGGTATTTTATGGTTACATTGAATAGTACAAGCCATTCATGGAAGAAGCAAAGCCATAATTGTGCTTTTGAAATTTTTACTTTGGATTGTGTATGTTTTATAATAGCCACATAATATCAAAAGAAGATGTTACCTGTGTATACAGGATGCAAAAGTGTCACCGCAACAGTTTCATTATTGTCGCCTTACTTTTGAGAATGCGTACAACAATACTGTCACTACTGCTTTGCAAATGCTGTGTTAACTACTTCTCTAGAATCACAATTTTAAGCATCACTTTCAATACTGAAGCCTTATAACTACCCTCCTCTTCTAAACTATCCTAACCCGTACTTGCGCTGTTCTACAGCCGTCCCATACACATTCAATCACAATGTGACGCTGCCACGGTGACCTCTGTGGAGACGCTCTGGAACACAAGTGTTGGTAAACAAGCTCTCCATGAAAGGAAATCATAAAAATTCACCAGCTTCCTTATGCATGACTGCAATGCATTGCACTGCTCAGGGAATGTTATTACTCACTACCGCAAAATATACATTAATAAATACTGTGGCCCTGACACTATTGGGATTAAACTGCTGTACATGAACAGACTATAAAAAAATGACATTTACATGTAAAAAGCCATTCATATTCATGAAATATTTTTCTATATCAAATATGAACAAAAAATAAATGTACTTTATATACATTACTCTTGAATCAATGATATATAAAATGTAAAAGTTATAATTTATTTATTTTTTATTTATTTATTTCTAGTGCAGAGATATTCTAGAATTTAGGAGCTGTAATCCAAAATGTCACAGAAACTACACACAAGTTGATGCTGTGAATATTAACTATGTACCATTATATTACAGTTACATTGCCAGCCTAAACTATCAAACGACAAACCATTCTTTTGAGTTGGCAGTAATTTCCCTTTTCATCTGAAAAACAGCGATCTTACTCTCCACTCTCAATCTGATTTCCCTCATAAAAGGGGAAAGGTAGGAGGGAACAGCGGGTGAACCACTCACTCCAGCATAGAAATGCAAAGCAATCCCATCCACACTCCTCTAAGAGAGAATCCCAGAGGTTTAATTATCTGGATTGTCAATCAAGGTGAAAATAACAACAACACCTGACACAACAGACAGTCTTAGTCATCAAACATGTCATAGACTTGCTGTCAGAATCAAAGAGGTGAGAGACTGTGTTGTCGTAAATGCAATAAAATGGGGGGGAAAAGGAAATGTTTTTGAAATCAAACATACGGATGCATTTATAGTGATAATGAAGTGAATAAGTCTCACCACATATCCCAAAAAAGGAAAAGAATGACTCCTGGTTAATACACGCCACTAGACAAACGTTGTGCCAATTTCCCAGAATTCCACATTTTCTTCAGAACATATAGTAACTTTAACTCTGCATCACACTTAGGGCACGCTGGGACATGCATTCTATGTATTTATTCATTTATTTGACTGCAGTAATGGTTTGAATCCTTCAGGGGGCGGTAGCAGTGGCGCGCAGTGCCGAGGAGCTTGGATCCTCCGTTCACCGTATGGTAAAGCATAAAATGGAGATCAGCGTCGAGCCAGGGGCTGCCTCAGATCTGACCAAGGGTGAGGGCTTGGGGATTTCATTTTATAGAGTACGCCCTAGTCGTTTCCCTGAGGTCAGGCCAGATGGTAATATCTCAATTTAGCTATTGATGTAAGTTTCACTTTTCATCAGCCCGTTTCTCTTTCTGAAACGGCATTTGCATAGATGGTCTGTCATTCGGGGCTCGTCTGAATAAATGGATGAGTGGCGTCTCAGGGATGTAACGACAGACATCTCCCCCCAGCCTGCAGTCTCCACCCACGTGCGAGAATGTACTGTAACGCACCACATTGCTGGATTCTTACCCACTCTCACAAACGCTTATCCTTCAGAGTTTACGATACTAAATCACATCCATTTACATTTTATTCAGCAGATGTATTTGCACAGAGCGACGTGCAGTTGAGAAGGCTGGGTCAGACAGACCTGGAGCAGCTGGGGCCTTGTTCAACAACAAAATCACGCCGTCGACCCTGGGACTTAAAGCGATGACCTTCCAAACGCAACCACAGCATCTTAACTCAACCAGCCGCACACCACCCCATGCTAACTGGGTGAAGTTCCCAGTATCCGTTTCTCTTTTTTATGCCATGAAAGCTCTTAATCCACCCATGTGCCAAGTATCCATTGAATTGCACAGGTGGTATCAGTTAATAATTCAAATCCCAGTAGTACCCAATTAATCAGAAAGGTATGTCAGATTACTGAGAGCAATGTATGCATAGATATGTGCCTATTAAAATCGTTCACATACGTAAGCACATTAAGTGACTTGTTTTTCAACATGTTTACACATTTGTAAATCTTATGTACAGAGAAATAAATATATACACAATTAAGGGCAGGCACAAGCTAGACTGTAGAAAGTAAGCAGAAAAGGCAAGAGGAATCCAGTTCAAGTTCAACATTTGGCTGTAAAATTCAGTGCCCATGTAAACAATTCAGTCAGGAAATTCTTGCAACAATAACGCAACTTTCCTTGCCTGATACCAAAACTGAAATTCACAGATGCATTATTAGTTAAAGAAAAAACGGAAGAAAAATTTCGAAAGTTTATGTACTATATACGCTCCTCCAGAAATCCTACATGTGCATATACTACAAAGAATTTATGCAATGGATCAACTGGGAGCAAATGTTCCTGCAGATACAAAGAATGCATTAGATCAGAATCACACCTCAACTTTCAGCTCATTCCACTACAAAATTTCAACTAATATTGTCTATTGTAAATTTTCATGTATGGAGCAAAAAAGAGCAAAAAAAAATGCACAGTTTTAAATAGATTTTTTTTAAATCAGCTTTGAGAATGTAAAGATAATTCTTGGACATGAGGTGCCTACAGGGACACCTTGAGGAAAACTACTGAAGTGCAGTTAGATTGCTTTGATAGTCATACAGTATATGGTCAGAATCGTTAACATTAATAACAATGGCCTGCTTGTTAGACCTTGAATGGTATTCTTGATTTAAACTGAACTTTTTATAAAAATTATATGATATATACATACTTGCCATGGTTCAACCAAATGTCACCTCAGTTTCATGAACTATCGTAGAGAATAGGTTTGATGGAAGACCCAACATTGCATAAACGGTAAGGACTCGTTCCACCACCTCACCTCAAGGTTGGCTCCAAGGTGCCTGTATCACCTCATCATGTGATATACCACTTAATTTTTTATTTTAGACGAAATTTCCACACGCCTCTCGAGGTGTTCCAAGCATTTGCCTAAGCACATAATGTTTGGCGAGCTTGGTAAATTGCCACGTGAGAATCGATGCCTGAGAGGCTGTCGCATGAATTACCGGGCGTCTTCCACATTGCACCGTCGCAATAAAACGGTATAATTTAGCGCGCACATTTACGGAACCTCAATAAGCAAGAAGTCCTAATAAGAATGAAAGCCGACACGGGCACGAGGATTCTTTTGCGTCCCCAGTCTTTAATGTATGAGACTTTCCATTAAAGAGGGGCACTTCTTCTAAGGCAGAGCTTTTAGGCTGATTAGTTACAGGAATGGAAAAAAAAAAGAACGACCTTCACCACCCCTCCCCCCCACACTCGCCTGCGAATGTTCTCTACTTAATATTCCACTCCTGCAGTACACAGCCATCTCTCATTTTACATCATAATTATTATTAGGAGAGAAGAAGGGAAAAAAAAGCTAAATCTGCATGTTCAATTAGAGCCGGCCTGATGTGAGATAGATAATAATACATGAGACTGGCTAATGTCCTTGCTTCTGAACTTATCCGCAATTGATGTTGGGAGCTGGGAAGAGGAGACGGAAAAAATACATACTCTGTAGGGACACAACTGTTGAATCTGGTTATTAGGCTGGTGAGACTCACTTTCCAGCCGAGTGTGACTCTGATTTAATGACCATTTTTTACTCTCAAATCTCCCTGATGCTCAGTGAGATTAATTTCAGACATGCAAGTAGGCAAGGGGTGTCGAGCTGGAGCCATGACTTTGATCAATTCCATTAAAGCTGTACATCACCATGCTGAAGTCTAAGGAACGGAGAACAGAGAATACACCCCCCCCCACCCCCCAGCTGCCGCCCCAGACACACACACACACAAAGCCCAGGTGATGCTTTAACGACAGGGGAAGAACAGGCAGCGTGTCTGAGACTAACCAACAGCGTGCGCCTCGCGGGAGGCCCCATGACGGATGTGACCTGCAAACCGATCCCCTCGGTGCACCCAGATGGGGCCGCCACTGTGCACGGCGGTGGGGGGCCGTCAGCGGCAACGCCAGGCGGCCCAGATTAGGCGGGTTAAACGGGCTCCGGGAGGAGCAGGCAGCTCTCACATGGGTCTCGTTCCAGCTCACGCTCCGTTTGAAGCCGCCTCACCCCGGCGCTGCCACATGTGCAGCACTTGCCTGGAGTGGACATTCAGCGCTGTGGGTGGCGCACATTGAACCGTAAAGTATTTGACATAATGCATATTTAGCCTGTATGCAGAGCAGCCGCCAGGTAAGGAGTGAGCCGGAATAACGATGTACAGGATCTCTGCTCTGCCCTCGGATTCTGAGTTCAGAGCTCAGAAATGCTGTTGGCATCAATCAGTGCAAATGGCCTTTTGTAAAAAGCCGGCGATAATCGTACATGTGTATTTTGCATTAGGTACCGTAGACTGAACTGAAAGGAGAATCCTTTTTTCCTTGAACGCAAGAACATGTTGTGAATGGAATATAGTAACTGAACGACAATCTGCTTCAAATACATTATTAGTTTGTACATCTTAACATGTGAGCTGACATCTCTTACATTCTTAAAACTGTCGGCTGTTCAAAATGGAACATGGGATTGTGCTGCTGTGCAATAAATTATGCACATTTTACTGTGTTTTTAGGTGTTTGTTCCATGTAATATGATATATGCTAAGTCATTTGTGTACTGGGAACACATTTTATTATTTCACTGCTTACTTTCAGAGTACATGATAGATTACCCAAAGGAAACAACATGAAGGATATATTGCCCATAAAATGCAAAGATGTGCCACAAATATATTCTTGCAAACACATTGTGACGCACGGCTAAGATTCCTTGTCACTTCCCGCTGCTCACTTCTATCACAGTCTTCCCACGATTACCCCAATCATTACTTTGACGAACACCGCTCACAAAGGCACAACCTTCATTGTGTCGGCACTCCAGATGCAACAGAAATCTCAGCTGAAACTTTTGTGGTATCATTCTGAGCAATTTCTGGAGTTAATCTCCCCAAACTAACTAAGGCACACATTGTCTATTCTGTTCAGGAACAAAATAGCATCAGTAATATCCAATTTGCTTGGAAGCACGGAGCTGGTAACTCTGGCAGTATAATATCATGCTACGTGAAGCATGGCGCTATAGAGTAGGAATAAAAAATGCATTTGTAGTAAAAATTCTATCCGAAACCAGTCATCATTCATCAAAGGAAATCAAGGCAATTAGTAACACTTTGATGCTAATTTGGGGATAGAAATGCACAAAATCCCTTGTAATAGTAATTAAACTGGAACTGCAGAATTATCTCATTGTAGCTATGGAGATGTTGTCAAGGCAAGCATATTTCACGATATTTCTCCAATGGCTGAACATGGAAGATGTACAACCACCCTAGTATAATATTTTATACAGCTCAGACTGATATTATATGGTTACATTTCCATGGTTGACCGGCTATTTCCTATATATAGCTGTATTCCTTTGCTTTGAAATTCACCACGCTTGTATGCCTGCAATTTTATCTTGCATGTGATCTGAATTTCTGGAGGAGCAATTGAGGTAAACTTCCCAGCTCTAGGCTAGATGTGCCATCTGGGATTCAAACCCACAATCTTCACATCTAGAGCAGAATAGGTTTGTAAATCCCTTAACACTGCGGTTGTGATCCCATTTAAGATAGCGCACCCCTTGATCTCGGCAAAAGATGATACGTACCTTCTGCATGTGCTAACATGCTGCGTCTACTTATGTCTATATCCAAAATAAACACCCAGCTCCAATCAAATATCTCACATTGCCCCGGTCAGACTTTTGTACACATCCTGGTCCCTGGGTTACAGGCCCAAAAACACTGGCTGTACATTCAGGTGTATCAAATATTTACTGAGTTCACCGGCTAATAAACATTGTGTGCCTGTGAAAACAGCATTCAGGAAACTCATGGATTCCCACGGGGAATGTATAACTAATACTTTTCCTCTTGCCTGATGGAAAGCTCAAGGCAGAGGTCAGGGTAGCTGCCAGTCTCCTGTCAAAAATCGCCAATAAAATGATGGAGACGGAGCCGTAATGGTGAATTCACAAACAGCACAGAACGCCCAACAATTCCACACCAGCACGTCACTCAATCTCATCTCAGGGATTCTGGCCCTTAATCTGTGGCTTGACTAACTTCCCTTTTTCGGAACAAATGGAAAAACTGCCATCAGCTTTGAAACCGATGCCCAGTGTAATGACATCCAGTCTCCTGCCAAAATATTTGCCTCGGGTTCTAAATTGTACATTGCTGCATATTTGTATGCTGATGTTTACAGCAATAAACTTACAGTAAACAAACATATGGTGGAGCACAGATTTGGCCTTAATAACCAATCTGACGCATGGCCCAGGCTGTGAGGGACGCCTATGTGAATGCATAAATGTTGACAGTCAAATAGCAAAATTCAAAAAATAACATGAAAACAGGAATTTCTCTAATTCATTAATACATTACTGCCCATTTTACGGCGCGGCCATAGGCTAAGCGCTCTGACCTGAGGGATGCTAATCATGCTAACCCTGCTAAAAGAAGATGGTGGTTTGATACCGGGCCATACACCTGGCACACAGCTGCCAAGTCCAAAGAAAAACAGGAGCGACAACAGGGACTCTCTGTCGAAATAAAACATAATTTGTAAAATCCGGTGCTCTGGTGTGCAGTTTCAGCGTGTGAATGGCAGATACTTCACTGCCAGACGAGGCCTATTTTCCTTCTGTGTGGACAATGTTAACAAACTATGCCCATGGTTAATTAAATTAATCCATTTTCATAGGCAAAACAATCTCAAATGGACTAATGAACTCTTTCGACATAAAACCACTATTTGCTTAGCCTTTCAGATATGTGAGTATCTGAAATATAAGCTGGCAGCCACTAATTAATGAGATATTAAGCTACTTAGGTAAGTTGCTATTAAACCATATGTGTTACGCTGTGGGACCTGGGACGAATGTGCCACAGGCATCAGTCCAGTGCAGAGTGCTGCCCACATGGTAAACTGGGGGTGGAGACTTCCAGGCCTCAAGGGCCAAGGGCAGTGTCGCCTCTCAGCTTATCTCGGCTCTTAATTACCTGATACAAGTGATTATTTTTATTGTTAGCATCCTCACCTGCTGTTTCAGGAATAAGAAAAGGCTCTGAAATATGACCGTAAGCCGAAATGCGGAGGCTTACCAACCTCAGAAATGATTTTTCATTTCGTTACGTGATTTGCTTTCGTTTGCAAATGACAGGCAGGCCATCAGGCCTCCATATGTGCAGGGCGCTTACCTTCTGAGTGGTGGGAAAGCGTGAGCAGGCTGACGCAAGAGGCGCCGATCCCAGATCCGAAAACCGTGATGCGATTGGAATCTCCTCCGAAATACCCAATGTTCTCGCTGATCCAGCGTAGCGCTTGGATCTGATCCAAGAGTCCATAATTCCCTTTGGCTGCTTGGTCGCCAGTACTAAGGAACCCTGTAAAACACAATGGTGAGACAGTCAACCGCTAGAACCCGGCAATCGATTATTCTAATTTATTTCCAATACTACACTGAAGACCCTGGTTTACCCACATGAATTTACCTGAGGAAATAACAATTGAATATCTGGAATGACTAATTTTACTTCCACATTGTATTGAACATTGTATTGAGATGTAGTGTACTGCAAAGAATAGCAATAATACAGCTATATTACTAGAACTGTTTAACTTATAAATGCATATAAATGATAAAGAGTAAATGCCTAATTTATGAATAAATACATGTTATTTTGAATAATTTCAAAAATTAAAATTGACTGGCTATGGAAAATAGTGTTATTGTCTCACTGTAAAGGATGACATATACAGCCACCGAAAAAAGTAAGAGATCACAGTATAATTTTTTGTTTCACTCATTTCTCAATTTATGGGTATGCGTCTGTGAATACTATTTTTTTCTTGGCAAGCTGCAGCCTGGTTCTTCTTCTGTTTCCCATTAATGAAGGACTTCTTCCTTGCTTTATGGGACTTCAGTCCTGTTTCAGGGGGCTGTTACAAACTGTCCTAACAGTGCACTTCACACCGGCACTTAATGTTTCCCATTCCATTTGAAGGTCACTTGATATCATCCTCATGAGAAACTGCTGGATAAGTTGACTGTCATCTTTGCCATTAGAAAGTCACTTGTGCCCTCTGTCTGGCTGGTTTCTAGTCGTTCCCAGTGTCTCCTGCTTCACCTTATTCTTGTGTACTGCAGTCTTAGAAATTCTGAACCTGGAAGCAACTTGCTGATCAGTGTAGCCTTCTGCCAGCAGAGTCAGGATTAAACCAGGATTTAAAATTGCAGATTTGTTTAAAAATATACAGTGGTCTCTTAATTTTTTTCTGCGGCTGTATTTGAATGTATACCAAGTATTGTCATGCTGTATAGATTCATTGCTAGCCAGCCAGCATGAGCTAATCAGCTGATTGTGTCCCCCTTAATTATACAGCCTAATATCCATTAAGACTAAAAACAGTGTCAGGATCTGATGTGACAGCCAGAAGCTGGGAAAGTAAAGCATCACTCAGAGACATCTTACTTAATGCAGGAGACCTGAACCCATCTGTAAGGGCCGCAAACAGATAAACGACATGGTGGAGAAACCAATCAGAAGGGCAGATGTTTACAGTTCATGTTGGGGGAGATCAATGTCCATCAAGAACAGGAATATTAAGGAGAATGGAAATGAAAATCACGGCTCCTGTTTTGTCTGCTCTCCGTGAAAGAGGACAGATCAGAGGAGGTTATGTCCCAGTATTTCCTTCTAATAAGAATGTAAACATTCTTATTTGCTGGATCCTTTTCTGAGGGCACTAAATCATTGGCTACATCCTCACGGCAAACAAATCAATAAATCAGCATGCAATTTTAAAGTCATCCTTTTTATTTTTAGTATGCTGTTCCTGCAGTGGTGATCTTGCTTACAGGGATCGGCAGTGCAGGAAGTTTGAAAAAGTTTTAAATGCTTTTACTGACTCAAGGGCAATTACATTACGTGACCTAAATCTGATATAAATCTGAAGTTCTTTTAGTTTATATATTTTCAGTGCTTTTATTGGAGAATAAAATGTACCGGTATGCTCAAAAATAAGATGCTTTTTTGTGATTTCTCAAGAAAGCGTAACAGACCACCCTGTTCTGATGATTTGGTGACAATGCACTTCCTAGACACTAAAATCACGATCTAAAAAATGTATTCTAGCACAAGTGCTCTAAGTGATTTATTTATTTAAAAAATTTTAAAAGAGGAATAAAAATTGAAAAGAATCCCGGAAAGTGTCTGACGTGATGTCACAAGGAAAGCGCTGGATACAGAGTATTCATACACTTTATATATTTATGACGTTCAAATATAAGCCCTTGTTCTAATAAACCATCCATTTTTCATGAACACTTATCCAGTGCTGGGTTCCCTGTGCATCCGGAAGCCCAGGGCTTCCGGATGCACAGGGAAGACCCAGGATGGGATGCCAGCGCATCAGGGAACACACACACCAGGGACACTATTGCAACAATATCCTACCTAGTGTGCATGTGTGTGGAGCACAAACATGTGGGGGACGTGCTGAGAGGAGAATGGAGCTGAGGCACAAATCAATTTCACAGCTGCAGAGGTGTGAGGCCACAGCGTTACTCACCACGGAAAAAACTTTGCAAAATACATTTCAAGTTTTTTTGTAAATTGTGCATTTATATTCAGGCACCACATCCTTCCTGTCTATTAGATACTGTAAACAAAACAAAGCAAGACTATTATAAAATGTTTGATTACAGAAAAACCCCATCCATCCATCCGTCCGTCCATCCATCCATCCATCCATCCTTCTTCCAACTAGTTAGACAGAGAAGGGTTACCAGAAACAGAGAGAGTGACTCAAAATAATAAATATGACAACAAACTGAAAGATTTACGATTAGAATATATTCATCCCAGCTTTAAAACACGCAGGCAGTTCTTCACGTAGGGTGTAAGTCTTGGAATAGTTCCAGAGTTTTTATAATTACTGGTAATGTGAAACACAGAAGCAAGAGCAGCCACGGCTCTGAAATGCAGGAAGCGCCACTGAGAGCGTCCTTGGAAACTCCCAAATACCTGAAATATTCAGAGGAATAAACAAGCGTATCTGCAGCAGGTGTTGTGGTGGTTAAGGACACTCAGCAACCTGAAGGTTGACAGTCCAAGTCCCCAGAGGACACCAAGCATAAAAAAACAACATCCAGCTGTATAAATGGATAGAAAAGTGAGTCAAGCTGGACAGCTAAGTAACAGAATGCAAAGCCATTGCACCGGTGAACGGAGGTCACCTGTACTGTAGTCATGCAAAAATAAACATACACCTGCATATTCACAAAACTTCTTAACACGCACATTTCCAGCCACAAAACGAATGGCTGCGGTATTATGCATTAATTATTCATTTAATTTATTTTTGAATGTATGGCCATTTCGGATGTATGAAGCCATCTATTTTCCTTTGGTTTTAGGCTAATTTTAGCATATTAGCTATAGCTCCCCGAACGCAGCTGCTGCTTAATCTGGTTTTTGAGGTGTAATAGAAAATATTTCTGCAATACAATTTATTATGTATTCAGGTGAAAACTTCTTCAAGTAATTTGTTCCGTTTTACATCACCAAACATCTAAGGTAAATGTTATTTAGACGGCATCACAAAGAAAATCCCCAGCTAAGTAATGACAAGCCAGGGATGTACTTGATCCGTAAGCAGCCACATGTAATGACTACCAAATGATTCCAGTTTTATTTGAAAATACCTCACTGTGATAATAGCTGTGGCTGACAGCACCGGATTGTCAGTCTCTACCAAACTGCCATCAATATCATTTCAGTCTCCTTCCAACTGGTGATGTGTCAGATACGGCTTTTGATGTAAAGGCAGCTTCTGGGATCTGGGCAGTTACACAGGTTGAGGAATATTTAGTGCTGCTGCATGTGGAGACTACCTGATATACTGTCATGGCGCCTTTTTTTCTACTCAATGAAATGAATGTTTTTGAGGGAAATAAAAGAAATTCATAGTAAAAGTGCAATTATATGATGCAGTTCCATTTCTCCAATGGAGAGGACAAGACTCAGAAGACACATGTAGTCTTAGACTATGAGACTGTAATATCTCTGTAAATCTCTGTAAATAAGCCAAAAAGAATGCAGATATCATAGTGAGTCAAATAAAGATGTTAGTATGTAGGAACAGGAAGAATTCACACTACCTTTGCTGTTATTTATCCTTCAACAAAAAGATGAACTGGAAGACAGAACTGAGAAATGGATGTTACGTAGGTACCTAGTTTTTAGATGAAATGCATATTTTAAAACACTGCTAGCTAGCTAATAGCAATTGTTACCTTTTTGTTAATTATGTGATAAAATGATAATGGTCCCGTTTTGCGTCAGTTGTGACATTTTGGACACCATTTCTTTTTTTAGCTGCTGTAGAATTTGGGACGTCAGCAGGAACATAAGAAAATAAGAAGTTTACAAATGAGACGAGGCCGTTTGGCCTATCAAGCTCGCTTTAGGAGAATTCAGCTAATACCTTAGTTAAGTTGTTAAAATCTTATCTAGCTCTGATTTAAAGGAACCCAATGTTTTAGCTTGCAATACACTAACAGGAAGACTATTCCATACTCTAACTACACGCTGTGTAAAGAAGGGCTTTCTAAAATTCATTTTAAAATGTTCTCCTGCTAATTTTCACTTATGGCCACAAGTTCTAGTATTTAAACTAATACTGAAATAGCCATTTGGCTGAACAGCATCCAGACCTGTTAG
>JAODKC010000002.1:22690100-22709687 GCA_026777985.1 Mormyrops attenuatus
GTCCTTCTTAAGGTATGGTGACCAAACCTGCACACAATATTCTAGGTGGGGTCTTACCAAGGAATTGTATAACCTTAACTTCACCTCCCTTGACTTAAACTCCACACACCTAGAGATGTAACCCAACATCCTATTGGTCTTTTTAATTGCTTCCCAACACTGACAAGAGTGGGACATGGAAGCATGACTGTAAAGCAGGAATGATGCTCTGTGGATGGCCCCAGTGCCTTGTGTTTCACTCAGCCTAGAATTACTCCACAAGGCTAGCAGTTGGGGTGGTGTGCCACTAGGATTAACATGGCAGTCTCATGGCTCTGAAAAGCAGGGTTTGAGTGTCCACCCTGGCTCTATGTCTGTGGAGTCTGCATGCTTCCCCTGTGTTGTGAAGGGGCTCAAAAGTCATAAAACATGCTAAGGTGACTCTCAGTTGCCAAAATGTGTGTGTGCCCTGTGAGGAGTTGGTGGCCAATGGAGGTTTGCAGTTTGATTGGACTGGTGTTTCTTAGTTTACCACTAATACTAAGAGGGAGCCTTAATGAAGTGATGCTGGTAGATTTTGAAATTAAAAACATTGTCAAAATCTTAAAAGGCAAATAAGGACCCGTACTGCAGTTTGAAGGCAGATTAGTTTACAGCAGGTTTTCTTAATCTGGGATTTAATTTAACCACAGGAATGCTTATTTGTACTCACTAAGCCGATAATGAATAACATTTTTTTTCTAATTGTCTAGACTAGACAGAAGTACCAAACATTTCACTGACTGCAAATAACTTACTGTTAAATAACTTAATTTAATATTTTACCTCATAAGGAGATAAAATAGCTGTTATCCAAGTGGACGTATTAACCAGGTTAAAGATTAAGATGACGTATATATTTTGTCTTCTTGCTATTACTAATTTGCCTCAGCATTTCCTTCAAGGGCCTTTTAAAATAGATGTGACATCTGTGTCAGTGTTTCCTAACAGATGAACCAAGTCTAATTAATTGAGAAGCTGGCTTGAGGAAAAGTCAGCCTGCCAAAGTGTGTCCATGACCAGGATTAAGAAACTCTGGCCTATACAGTCATGGCACCATAGTGATCCAAAGTGTCACATATACATAGTGGTTAGGCCTATAACACACTGAAAATACACTGGACCAGGCAGGTGGTTAAAGTAACAGAATAAAATAGAAAACTGACAGCCTCTCAAGGGCTGAAACAATTTCTTCTATTTTGGTGACATAATCATTATTAAATGTGAATCAAAATATTTCCTGTATACTCTGGGGATCAATAAGTACTATGACCGATATTTTGTATATAAATATATACCAGAGTTCGGTTATGCAGCAGAAGCAAATCCGGTACTTTCTGGCTTGTAAAATATCCCCTTTGTATTCTGTAGTGTCATCACTATATTTATAGAGCTAAGCTAAGGACTGAGGGCTAATTTCTGCAGAGCAAACCTTGAGGACACCATGAAATGCTCCACCCCCCAGCCACAAAGCCACACCCTTTTGCCACACTCCCCTTGTCATTATACCATTACACCATGGAGAGGTGGCATAAAAGGAAGCAGATGACCGTCAGAGGAACCATACTGCTCAAGGAGGCAGGGCAGAAGACAAATGGATCAACAGATGGCCTCATCCAAAGCTCATGGAGCAGGCCAGTTCTCAGGAGAAATGGTTTTATATGCATTTTTACCCTAGAACTGCAATTTTCCCCCTATTGCTCTGCCCAAGTGAAGAACAATTTTGTGAACAAGAATAAACCATCAAGATCCTCACATACGTGGTATTCATACTGTGACAGGTATATGTTTGCGTTTCCATGAATGCAACCAACTTTATTACACTTTGGGGTTTGAATGCTTTTTCACATAAAAAAAAAGCACGAAAACAAGAAAAATCTACATTTTCTTGAGGAGCCGGAACAATGACCCATTAATGCTAGACAGGTGCATGGAAATAATTACTGGCCCTGTGGCAACCCTAATTAAAATTTAAAATAAATGCCTAGACAATTGCATTTAGAAGAGAACAGAAATATGGAATTGAATTAATTTATATATTATGTATATAAAGTGAAAATAAATAACAGGCGGTTGTGAAAATAGATTTATATTTGACGTGGCCACCTATCAAAGCTTTGCACCTGGTTGCCTGGAGGCTGTATTTCAGCAAACCATTTGGACAGCAGGGGACAGGCGATACCGAATTTGAGAGCTGAGGAGGACCGTCGAAGCTGTAAGCAGCTGGCGGACCAAGGACAGGACAGCTTGTCATTTTTCTAAAGTCAATGGAATAAATAAACAAATGAACAAAAAAAAACAGATAAACTGCAAAAATAAATAAATAAGGTAATTTATAATTTATTATATAAGTATCGTCTGGAAATTTCTGCCCTAAATTGTCACTGCAAACTCTAATTCATATTATTCCCTTTTTAATTAGAAAGCTGGTAGTCTGTGTTTTCTTTAGAATGCAATTAAGCTATTGTGGTAATTGATTTTATGCAAATAAAGCTATTTATACATCCACATTCCGTTGAGGTCCTCACTTTGTTATAAAAGTATTTTTTTCATACATTTACAAAGCCCATACCTGAATAGAACTTTCAATTGCAAATTCATTTTGTTATGTTGTGCTCGCATTGTGAATGCCGGATTCTTTCAGCTTGTTCCAAAGTACTTGAGGTATAACATTATCTACCAACTAACAAAGTATGATAAATAATATTCATTAATAGTCTGGCACCTGAAAATCTGGGAACTTTAGACCTGTGTTCTGATTATTTTAGGATTAATTTTTTTTTCTTCAATGTAATCAGAATCCAAGAGCTGCCCCCTGATACTCTTAGTGTTTAATAAAATACTCTGACAGAATGCAACACACTTATCAGATCAGATATGCTCACGCATAAAACTGATAGCACACATAACAATGCAATTAATTTCTCCTAATCCTACTATTCCCATTTTCCCAGTAATTTCCTACAATAAAAGCCCTGCTTTCTGATAAGGATTCTCCCTATCACCTTCTCTTTTTCTTGTCCACAATGTGATGACAGCAATGTAGCGTTCAACCTCTGCTATGAGCATGGCGCCAAGCTTAAAATGGCTTTTGATTCCTTAACAAAAATGTCTGCCAGCATCTCCAAATGGTCCTTCCTCCAATTAGCGGGGGTGGCAGCGAGGGTAAGTAGGCAGGGAACCGGCCTGGGTGTGGAGGCCATCCAGGGCAGCATCTCGCACCTGGGGGCCACAGCACCTGACTCACATGGCAGCCCTTAAAGAGCTATGAGCGGCCAGGTGCACATTGCTAATAGCAGATACAGGTCTGCACGGATATAGGCCGGCGCAGATACAGGTCTGCACGGATACAGGCCGGTGCAGATTCAGGTCTGCACGGATACAGGCTAGCACAGATACAGGCATCTTGGTTGTCATAAACATGCCATTTATCACAAAGTGTCATGTGCTGATCTTCAGGCCGTGAGCGAGTGGGGAAACAGTAGCAGCAGGGCAAAGTCATTCGTCTCGTTGTGCACCATCAAGGGTAGCATTATGACAATTAACAAGGCAGTCTGCTTTTCAGTCTTTCACAAACTGATGAAAGAAGCATTGATAAATAATAATCAGATCGAGACACAAATCACTGGTGTGCCATCATGCTCCCTACATTTAGTCTTCATTTGTAATTTTATCCAATTTAAGGCTTCTGGGGATGGCAGACGATTTAATTGGCTGATTTGTTAGCCTGAGAGGGCTGTACAGTCCTTGCTGTTATACGGTAGGCCAATAAGCCAATTATCTTCCTAGTTTTCCTACAAACAGGGAAATGTTTTTCCTATCCAAATGTAAAATGCTGGTTTGTAATTTAGTTAAAGGTGAGTTTTATAATTTTTTCGGTAAATCGGCCTACCAAATGATCATGATTATATTATGACATTTGACTTCTCTGGGCAAATTTGCAGATACTAGCGACTAGCCAAGCATCACATTTGCTAAAAAAAATAATAATAATAATAAAATAAAACAATTTGTTCTGTGACAAAATAAGACCCTAGAGAGTTTTGCTGAATCTAAGCACATCCAGTAACCTTGTCTGAAAAGGAAGAAAAAAGTCACTTAATAGCTGATACTAAAACCTTAAAAAGGAAAAAAATGTCGTTGCTCCTTGGATGAGGTCCAGATGTTTTATTCTTTTTGACCTGTAGTTTTACTTATAAAGATTGATATGCATGCTAAAGTACACTCCCTGCTTTAGATGTGCGCAGTGCTGGTACAGCCACAAAGGTTTCATTGGTTTCCAATAGGGGGGGATCCAACGATTCTAGTAATCCCAAGAGATGTGTGGCTGAAATGTTCGGTGGAGCCATTGACTGCACTGTCATTACTGACCTGGCAGTCAGCAGGTCAATGTCAGGGCACTGCTGTCTTTAATGTTGCTTGTACAGTATTAAAGACCACATCCATAACTAGCCGTAAGAGAGTCCATCGCTTTGATCTGTTGATGCTAGATGTAACAGCTACCACAAAGGTTTCCTTCACGCAGACCATTGAACCGGACTTTACCGGACTTCCGAGAAAAACCTTGGGAAAATTAAAGCTGCACTTAATTTAATTTTCAGTTTCCAAATGTAGGTATTATGTTCAAGGATCATAAAATATTGAATGTTCTCTCTGGCATACAATTTTCCTAGGGTATTAAAAATTATATTGAACTTATTTCTGTGTGGGGAAATAAGAAAAAAAATCAATCTGGCATATTACATGCGTGTAAGTCGCAGTTTGGAAACGCTCAACAATCAGTATCACAATTTTACAATTACTGCCGCAAATCACAGTAATTTGTACTATAAACGGAGACAACTAAATTGTCCTCAACGCTTTCGGCGAGAGCGAAGATGTTTCACGTATTTTTCATTCCCCTTCAGGGGGATGAAATGCAGCAACGGAACAGAAGCTAAGTGTAGGTTTCTGATGGCGTGAGTCTTGGCATTTGATTTCTGGCATTATGGATATCGATGATTCAAATACCCGATTCCTTAACAAAGGACCGTAACTCGCCTGGGAGTGCATGGGGCAGGGGGGTAATCAGCCGACTCCCGAGAACATTTTTTCTCTCTTTGCGAGCGGCCGAGGGGATGTTTGTTACCGAGCCCCCGTGGCGATGTCTGGATGACAGGCGATGGAGGGAATGGAGAGGTGCAGGAAACGGAAGAGAGCATGGAATCATCAACACTGATGCGATGAAGGAGCCATGCTGGCCCCCAGCCAACGTGTCTCTCTCTGGCGTCTCCGCGGACGCCAGCTAACAAGGCCGCCTGTGTGTCCGCGATCTCCCCGACGGGGGGCGAGAAGGGGCCGCACAATCGCAGCCTTGACACTTCCACAAAAACACCCATGACAAAGGGAGCCCTGCTTCCCCCTGAGGCCGGCCCGGGGCTGAAAGGGAGGGCCTCGGCCACCCCCGACATGGCAGCATAATGCCCCAGTGTGCGCAGTCCCACGCCGGCTAAGGGACTCTTCAGCCAGGCCCCCGGAGGGAGCCATTCTCACAAGCTGCAGTCAGTCTTAGGTCGGGATTTGAGCCTTCCCGAAAAGCACAGCGCCTGTGAAGGAGAGGGTTGGGTACAAGGGAAGGGCAGGGCTCTGGATGGAGACGAGAGCCATTTGTATCACTGTACAGTTTTTGCTGGTTGAAAAACGCCACCCAGAGCCCCTGAAGAGACCCGAACAAGAATGCTTTTTAAAGCGTTCTGCACACTGCGCCCTTTTCACATCCTGCTTCTTTCCCCTCTTTCCAGTAAAAACAACCACCATCCCCATAAAGTCTGAAAACAAACTGTCTGACTAAAGGGGAAGACGTGTTAAACGTGTCATCAGTAAGTCAAGGAAATGTCTCCCAGCTCAAAGCTGTGCCGTACGTGGCGATGATGAG
This sequence comes from Mormyrops attenuatus, assembly GCA_026777985.1. NCBI lineage: Eukaryota > Metazoa > Chordata > Actinopteri > Osteoglossiformes > Mormyridae > Mormyrops > Mormyrops attenuatus. The sequence continues at coordinate 22,696,033 of JAODKC010000002.1, forward strand.
ACATTATTTTCTTTTTTCATCATAAACATTATTTACCATAAACTTGAAGTCCAACAAATACTGAATAAATCACTGCGTTTAAGCACCGCCGCGATTTGCATTTGTAATGAATCACGTAGAATTAGAAAAGAATGCTTAATTAGCCAGACATAAATATTGTCCCTGTCCATGGGGTGTGACGTATAATATGGGATCAGTCAGGATGTGAGCGCTAAGCTTAACGTCCGAATGTGAACGCCGTTAAAAAGGCATTATTGACCCAATGCGCGGATGCGGTATGGTGTGCTTAAGACGGCCCATGCACAGGGAGATCTGCAAGGAGGGCAGAGGCATCCATGGGGCATGATGGAGGATCAGACACTGACAGTCCGGCATCCCATTCGTTCCGGCAGCTAGAGAGCAACCGCCTGTTCAACAGGCATATGGGCATATGCAGGATTTAGGTCTTTCTTTGTTAGCTGCCAAATCGCCTGTGAATCATCGCCGCACCTCAGAGGCTAATGTTGCATATATGTACTTTTCATATAAAATGTATGCACACCTTGGTGCCATGGTGATTAATTCTCCTCTGCTTCTCTCGAGCAGCAGAATGGCGTCCGTGGAGTAGCCCTGCTCTCGGGTTCAGCGTGCAACTAATGTATGTCTTTTTTATTGTGCTCTCATCAACTGGGAGGTCACAGTTAAAAATAAAAAGTGTCATTTGATGACATCCAGAGGAAGCCCAGAATCAGATCTCTTACACTAGAGCGGATGCAGCCCCCACCCCGAAAGCTAGAAGGAATCTGAGCCTAAAACAAATAAATAAAAGGCTGTGAGAGGAAGCAGCTGTTGGGCATCCTGCCCGTGACAGTAGGCCTCTTAATCTGATTGCATGACCTGGTCCCCTGGCCGGCCGATGCTGGTCAAGAGCTCTGTTACTTGTTAGGACTGGATGAAATTACAAATGACCGGTTTTGCATCTAATGCCCCAGATATGTGAGCAGCACTCAATCAATCATGGGGCCCGGATTCTGTGGCAGGGCCATCCTGGGCACTTAGGGGCCCCCTTTAGCCGGGGACAGTGAAACGCTTTCTGAGTGCGGGTTTGAAGTGTATGGAATATAGACAAAGAACTGAGCCCACCTTTATATGGATATTAAAACTTATTTATTTATAGGTATATGACTTATATATAGATATGGATATATATTTTATGGATTCCTTATTTAAAGTTGTATAGCTAACCAGCCCTCATATATTAAGCAGAAGGTGTGGAGTGCTGCTCTGTCACTAAGCAGCCAGTCCTGCATCTTGGACCATTTCCATCAGTCCATTTGTGAGCACATAGCTAATGAGACAGGCACGCAGCTGCAGATTCGGATCCACAGTGACTCTCCTAGCATCCGCGTCTGTGCACGCATCACACCTGATAAGTGGTCGAAGTTCCGCCGCTATTACACATTAGGGTTAAAACACAAGAAAGGACGACGTATGGCCTGGGGGTTCAGGCGCACAAAAAACGGACCGCGCCTCCCATGAGGGCTCCGAGTGGTGACCCATTTTGACCATTTTCAAGCAAAATCGTGCGCCCACGTCTAGCTTGGTATGGCCGACCAGCAGGGGGCGCTGTGGCCGAGGCCGCCCTGTCCACATGGCCGTGACGTTGACCGTTCTGCGAGAATTGGCATGCAGGGGGTGCTCGCGTGGTTATTAATCACTGGGGGCGGATGTGAGGCCGAGGGCGTGGGTCCTTGCCGCCCTCAGCTGAGATGGATGGGGCACAGGCATTGCGATGTCGCCCTGACGGATGAGGTCCACGACAGTGCCTTAGACTCACGCTTTGCCTCTCATTTCAATTAGCTGCCCATGTGGATGCCCGCTCTTACCACAGGTTAGGCACACTGACTCTGGGAGCGGAGTGGGGACCTCTAGGGACAAGCTGACTGGGACAGGTGCTTCCTAATGACCGCAAGGCGGGGGGGCGGGGGGAGGGGGGCGTGTGTGATCCATGCTGCTAACTGCTAGCTTGACTCACCCCTGTTCGCAGGTGGCACTGTCTGCTCCCACACGCTCAGCTCGAACCAATCCAGCACAGGCTCCTCCCCCCTCATCCAAACACACACACACACACACACACACACACGCACACATTAGTGGAGGAAGCATGCTTCACAGCACACATCTTACAAAACACATCCATCTGGTGTCTTTGGCATTGCCGGCTCAGAGTACCTCTTGTCCACCACTTGCATTAGTTACAGCAAAAAATATCGCACCCTGGTCCTGGAGAGACAGGAGGCGGAGGAAGGATGGCTGGGGGGGAGGGGAAGGGGGGGGCAACCAAATGGCTTTTCAGAATTGATTTTGGCGCACAGTGAACTCCCATCAGTTTCGCCGACTACAAAATGCGACAAAAGACAGTGAATGTGGCACATGCAGCTTTTTGATAGACTACAGCCGGCTGCATTGCCTGGCTTTTACCGCAAGGCTGCACTTGTGACATCACATGGTGCTACCGCAAATCTCATGCTGAATTGCATACTCTGTGTGTATTTCATCCGATACATCATTTAATCCCAACCTTTCTGCCTATATGATCGATACTGAACAAAGCCAGCCTACTATATATTCCATTGTTTATAGCTAACAGCTTTGGGCTAAGTATCACTGCAAACACGAGGTACTGGGCAGGTCTCAGAGGACTCGCTTATCTTCTACAGAGTAAATGAAGTTATACTCAGAGCTACCAGTAAAATAATGTTACCTTGCTGACCCCAGACCTCAGGGCACAGGCTTGTCTGAATTTGGGTTTGCCTTGGGATTTGGTGACTGGATCTGAAGGTCTGCCCTTTGGCTCATACGCATATCCTTTGCTGTGAAGAGTGTAGATGTTAGGCCTCCTTAATCGGGAGCGCTACAGATATTTGATCCCGCGATGTCAAAGGAAGGGCAAAATGTTGCAAAAATAAACCCTCAGGCTAAGTGTGCAACACAGAAGGGACAAAGCAATAAGTGAGAAGCATTTCTGTTATCACATTGTGACTGATTTCTGCAACATGCAGACGAATGTTTCATGTAGGAGTTTTTAGATGGCCCCTTGTCCAGGTACTGAGGGTTCACACATCTCCTGCAACCGCTTAATGGAGAATCAAGATAACTAGTCATTTGAGATGCATTAACCCTTATAAACTACTGCTCTTTCGTTTCCATTTCTCCGCCATGAGTCGAAAAAAGATCTTCAGCTAGAGTCACCTGCATAACGCGCACCGACCTTGCCTCTTTTCAGGTGATACAGGGTATGCACACATCTCCTGACTTTCCTGTTCTCTGTAGACAGACAGAGGCCATTGCTCTTTGCTTGAACTACATCTTTAACACAAGCTACAAAGCTTTTGATATATATATATATATACACACATTCTGTTTGTGTGCGCAATGCATAGGGAGGGAACATCTGTTCGAGGCACTCGCTGCTGGGATCTGGCGCGGCTACCACAAGAGTCAGTCAGCCATTTGAACACTGGCTACAAAGGAATCAGTGAAGGTGACAAATATTTGTTATACTTCATCCGCCTTCCGCGTCTCGATTGATTCCAGCGTCCTGCTTCCGTCGAGAGTCACCGCCAATAACCAGGCGAGATGGTTCCCCTGTTTGCATGCGCTCTGCCGCTGCCTTTTCATCTACGGAAGAGAGTCCCCCTCTCAGAAAGGAGTCTGATCTCAGTTTCCGTTTCATCTTGCCTCCCTGCCATCCCCAGAGGTCTCCTCTCTGTGCTCGGCTCCCAAGCCTGGCATCGGGCTCTGTCTGGGCGGCCTCGTCCCGGGAACTGGCCGCCGACAGCTCGGCTCCATCGTCTCGTCCTCCCGCGGGAGTGGCTGTCGGTAAAAATGTCACCGCGTCTTTGTTCCACACCGGCCGATGGCGGTCCGGCAGCTGCCCTTTGGCAGCTACTGCACATCACACACCTGGAATTGGAGGGCAGCGGAGGATCTCCCCCCCCCGGCCCCACCCGCAACCCCCACCAAAGGCCTAACCGCGGCCAAAACCACTGATCTTCGGCCCCCTTTTTAATCTTCCTCAGCCGCGACCGCGGGATCAAGAGTGCAGCCTCATCCATTTTTTAACGCACTTCTGGCCGCCCACCTTCATGAATAAACATGATGTGAAACATTTAGCTAGCAGGGAGGGGGAAAAAAAGGAGAAAAGTGACAAGAGTGGCGTGACCGTGTGGCTGTATCGCGGTGTGTGCGTGCGACTGGGAGCGCGTCGGTGTGTCGCGTACGTTCCCGCATCCACGGCTTTGCTTTGTGATGAATAGAGAGGAAATAACGACCCAGCCCACAGCACCAATCTCATCTCTGTCTCAGAACCACCGATTCCTTTCAAATATCATCTAATGAGCCTGGAAAGAGCAGGCAACTCATATTCCTGCAGCCAAACACTGGCGTGTTTGTGTCTGTCATCCTGCATTAATTTAACTTAGCGTGTACGTCTTCCAGGGAGTGCAAACACATCCAGCCCATAAAAGCTCATCCCGGTGCTTTTCTTTTTTCGCAATGCATTAATAACTGAGCGGTGACTTCCTGCAGGTAAAACTATTAAACATAACAGCTATAGTACAAGCCTGTGCTGATCGTGTAGAAAGAGATGCATCACTGTCAGGAGGGGGCGCCACTGAGTTCCAGCGTGACCCATGCCCTGACAAGGCCCCCCATTGCAGTCGAAGGACATCTTGCCTTTACCGGAACGCAAAGCCAGAGTGCCTCGGTATTCAGCTGTTTTGCTGGACACCCCCGGCATCCGTCTTTCTCGTCTTTGCATCCACCTTGATGCCAAGCTGAGCTGAGCAGGAGAACAAGAATACGACCCACCCTGGAAAAATGTAACCTACGAGGCCAAGAACGCGACAATCAATGTAATACCAGTGTGGAATTAAAGACATTTGTCTGATTCAGCTGTATCTCCATTCCTGCGTTCCTTGGTTGGTGTCCCAGTGGTCAAGTCGACTTGTATGAAATGGTGTCCCTAAGGCATACTGACTCATACTGGCTGTACTCTTGGTGAAGGTGCCCCTCCTACTCAGAAAGATGGTGCAAGGCAATTCCTGAAAGATGTTCCAGCCTGCTCCTGGCATGTCTATTTTAGATGTGCTCGGTACCTGTTTATCCAGCATCAACTGAGGAAGCAAATCTAAATTTAATCCTAGTGGGACAACAGGTAGCTGAGTGGTTGAGGCTACAGACTCAAACCCAAAGCCTGTCAGATGTAATGTCGTATAATGCTTAGTGTTGTGTACAGTCTTCCTTCGAAGACTGACAGTCCCCCCCCCCCCATTTTCACCCAGGTAAGGATTGACTCCGAGCCATTTCACTCAATCACTAAATCTTACTGAATCTTCTTGGATGATAGCAATACAATCTATTCCTCCCCAAAAGCCTCAGATCTGCCAATGAAAGTCTTTCTGGAATTCAGCAATTATAGGCCAGTTTCAATTAAAATTCTTCTCGCCATGTGTTGAGAGAAAGTGTAGCCCTTCATCCAGTGAACCACATCAAATCACAGCTATTACCAGCATTAGCATTAGCATTAGTCTGTCTTTTCTTATTACAGATTGATTACAGCAAGACTAATGTGAATAAACAAATATTATTTGTATCGATGAACAAAACCTGTGATGCCCCCGCATGCTATTAAAGATCTGCAGGCCAGGAATATCCAAATTGAGGTATAGCATGCATCACGTACTGTGCACACTCTATTTTCTCTACTTGTCAGACAGAATTGCCCTAAAACGTTTTAACTCTGCTCCAGGAGGCGAAGTTCTTTGTTACAGTCAGGCCTCAAGAGTTCTGTTTATTACCTTTCCATTTGGGGGAGGACAACGATTGTCTATCAAGGCCAAGCTCACCCCCTCCCTCACAAACACGTCCAGACACAGCTCCCGCACCCCACTGGGCTGAGGACCCAGCTTGTTCCTGACACGTTCAGGAAGGCAAACCCTTCCAGGTGCCTCCTGCTCTCTTTTTATCTGTGTGACTTCACGTGGAGGCTAATGTCACTAGACAGCCCTATTTGTTTTCCTCTGAAAGAGCAGGGAAGATCAAATCGAGCCACCAGGTAGACCGTGGCCTTACCACCCTCCCGCTGCCCGCCCAGAGCAACCCAATACCATCAGGCTACTGGGAGGCAGCAAGGTCAACCGTAGCCCAAGGTCATACTGCAGATTGTTCAGCCTGTGTTAGTAGAGGCCACTGGGCAACCAGGGACCACCAAGGTGAAACCAGTCACTTTAGCTCTTACTAACTGACAGCAGAATACATTAACATAAAGAAGCCACAGAATTATGGGATGGATATACACCTTCTAATATCTGCAGGGTTTCTTAGAAAAGAAAAAGTTTTAAATTAGAGAGAGACTGATGCTGGGAAACTATTTTATCTAAAATAATTACACTTTTTTCCCACAAACTCTAAAAGTGAGAAAAGCCTGAGGAGAAGATAGTGTGAATGTACATGCTGTTGTAAAAAGCGGAGTTCATGCAGATACTAACGGTGCAAATAAAGGAAAAATACATGGCATCCATATACGTTTGTGTCAGAACGTCTAAACTACATTGAAGGCTACCTGGCAGCCCCTTGAGTCCAATCCAGTGAGATGTGGAGCTATCGTCTGACCAATCTCCTTCTGCAGAGGACAATGCACAGCGATCAATCTCGCGTCCACATGGGCGCCAATAGGAACGCCGATCTCCTGCAGCTTGTCAGGCTATAATTATGGTTAACCAGGTACAACTGTGTGTCCGATAAAGCCCGCTGTGAACTCCCGGGGTAGCTCTTTCCTCTGACGCGGGAGCGCCTGGACACCGTGGCCTGCTAATCTCAGTGCTTTGAAAGATTATTCTAAAGAGTCTTTGCTATATATCTATCCTCCTGAGAACATGTCAGGGGCTAACAGTTAAAAATTGAGTTGTTGAGCTGTCTGCCCTTCCTGAAGTGCTTCCTGAACTACTGGCAATACGAACAGCTTCCTCGTATGTCTCCTCAGATATATTCAAGCCATAATATTGCGCTAATAACGCGAACACATAGGCCATTGCTCATGATACTAGATCAGTAGTGTGTTCAATTGATCCAGACAAGCCGGAAAACATGAATATACCAGTGTCCCATTTTGTCTTTATAAATGGCCCTCTTATATTCCACTGTTTATGACTGAAAATAATGCTGGTTAAAAATTCTTTCACACAAGCCCCCCTTTCTGCTCAATATACATGATTCTACGATATGACATGCGCCGAAATATTAAACTCAAAAACAATAAAACAACAAACACAATGTATTGTTTTATAGTATAAAAATTATAAATACAATTTGCAAGACATGTTGTGCAACATACGGACCCAGGAATTCTGCTCTGTCCATGAGCTGAAACTGAAGAATAGACAATCCTACAGCACCATAACAAAACAAATGTTTTTCATGTTTCAGATTTTGTGACCCAGCCAAATTTCGTCCATGGTGTTGGATATCCATCCGTCTGTCCGTCCGTCCATCCATCCATCCAACCACCCATCCTGGACAGGGTCACACAAGGACCACTGTCCTATCCCAAGCAGCGTAGGACCCAACGCAGAGGTAATCACTGAGTGGGATCCAAGTACATGACAGGGTACACACACAGGACATTTAGGGGCACCTCTTAACCTCACAATAACCTTGAGTGTTATGTAAAATTCTTCACTAAATAAATTATGTCAGTTTCCTAATAATGTGTTATTTTTCCCACTCAGGTACTGTTTGATCTAATATTCAGTTTTGTTTAAAATCCAATAAGATTCAGTGACAAAAATATGCAAACATTCAGAAAATGAGGCATGCGTTTTTCCTTTGTTTTTTGTTTTTTCCAGAAATCTGTATGCATATGGCAGTTGGGCTCTGCAGAAAGAATGGGAAATTTATACTCCAGGTGATGCTGCAGAAGAGTCTAATGTTCCTACTTGTTCAAACCGCTTTTGGGCACATTCTGAAGATGCCAGGTGGAGCTGGGTCATTACATATGGAGCGGCCAAACCGTGCAAAATGCCACATCGATAATATCTGTGTGATTCTGCATTGTTACTTGAATGCTTGAATGGGTCAGGTGTACACTCTTTTTCTAAGACTTGTAGTTAAATATTTTATACTTCTCTCATGACATGCTAATGGAAATCTCTGTTCTTTTATATAACTTCTGGTGCTGACAGCCATGCATGCTATAACATCACCATATCAATTTAAATGTAGCAGCTAACAATTAAATCATTTTTAAAATCACTGACTTGGCATACGATTTACTGTAGTTAAGTAAAAGCCATCGGCTGTGTGGATGGTGATTAAAATGGTTTTCATTAGGAGGTTATAGATATGATGGCCGAACACGCTCTGATAATCACAGAACCGGCACACGTGCCAAGTGCTGACTATTGGATAACATACTAAGTCCCCAGTCGTTCAGAGAGCCTTCCTCCCAGTTCCCCTAACTCTCCATTCAGTTTGCTTAATTCTCTAATCATAGCATTTACACACCACTTGTTTTTTTCATACCATTTAATGTTTAGTTAAGTGTTATGCATTTTAGTTTAAGCATTTGTTTATGTGCAATGCAGAGAGATAATGTAAAAACAAGCATTTAAATGGCCATCAACCCATGCTACCACATGCCAATACATTTGAAATATAGTATTTCACAGAGTTAAATAATTATATATTTTGCTTTGTCATTTCTTCACAAGTAATATTTCAGAGAATAAACCACAAGGGATATTTCTATTAATCACAATGTGAAGGCATCAGTATCAGAACTTTGCAATATTAGTATTTTTGTCAGTGATTTAGCCCTAAGTAATTTTATGCAGTGCAGAGTTACAAACAGTAACATTATGCAGTATTTCTTTATAATGTTTATGTCGATAGATTATAAGAAATAAAAAGAGCATTCACTGTAAGAAAATGTAAGAACACTGCATTACTATTGGTGGTAAAAGTGTACTGTATATGAAATACATGCTGTAGAAAAAACTCGTATCCAAGTAAGTGAGTGGGGGAAATGCAAACAAAAGCACAACTCTCTCATTCCTACATGATGCAAGAAATGGCAAGAAATAGCAGCAAAAAATAAGAAAGGACGGAGAAGTAGGAAATCACAAAATAGTGACAGGGTTCAAAACGGCACTACTTAGAGCTAGCTCTCATTTTTATCTGGAAGGTGGTTAAACCCGTGTTTGCTGCTCCCTTTCTGCACTTAAGCTGTGTGGAAATCAGGCCTTTATCTACCCTGAAAGGGCAAAACTGAGACTGCAACAGGCTGCCTCTGCAGATACTTGTTGCTAAGAATCTGCCGAAGTATTTCGATACATGAGTAAGTGCATTCAGGTTACTTATATCAAGCTTACCTCATTAATTAATTAATTAATAATATTTGGACGCACCGTCAAATCGTCTATTCTGAATGTTGTTATGTGAATAATAGCACCAAACAATACAGTACGGACTGACTATACCAGTATGAACATTGCTGGGCTGTTCAACTGTTTCCCCAAGTTTTCGCAAGAATTCTGCACTGTATTGGGGCTGGTGAACAATGATGAACATAAGCGGAGCTGGAGATTAAATGCTATCATTATTCAGTTTTAGCTTAACTGTCAAGGCTAGCATATTGTACAGTATGTTGACCGTATGTCTATATTATGCTGCTGTTTTGTAAACTTTTTGCTGAGAGGTGAATAAAAATTATGCGTTTTGTGACTTACTGTAAAATGCGGGGCGTGGTGATTAGCACTATAAACATGTTCGAGCCATGGCTCCATGTGTGTGGAGTTTGCATGTTCTCCCCATGTCGTCGTGGGGTTTCCTCCATGTACTCACTACCTCCTAGTCCAAAAACATGCTGAGGTGAATTGGAGTTACAAAATAGCCAGTAGGTGTGTATGTGTGAGTGAATGGTGTGTGAGTGTGGCCTGCGATGGCTTGGCACCCCAACAGCTCCTTAACATCCATTATAAATTGTGTTGTATCTTTCCAGTTAAAGCATAAAAGCAATCTAAATATGAATTGTATAATCTTTGGATGAAAAACCGTCCATTCTTAAAGGTTTAGAATTGTCTCTTTGGATTTATGCCATAAAAACACAACATGTGTAGTCTAAGGCTGCCAAAACAATTATTCTATTAATAATCAAGCTATTTACATGGAGCCTCCAAACATCAATTGTGCTATAATTATTTACATAATTAACATGGAAGAATTTTAAATTCTGCTTCTTATAGCCCATGTTATTCATCAACAAGCCCTATCCTTAACACATACCTTCTCAGGAGCCCTCAGACGTGTCAGATATCTATGCATTTTAGTTGTTCAGCTTATTTCTTTGAGATATATGCCCTCGGATGTCAAGCATTTATTCGTGAGTTAATAAACCATCAACCTATTCATTTCAGAGGAACATTAGCATATGACGGTTTGCAGTCAGACACAAGTATTATAATGCATTGCATGCACAAAAAAAGCATGAAAGTACAAATTATTGATGAAATCAGGCACAGCTGTTCTGGCATGCATCAATTTACTGCTTTCTGTGCGTAATAATGGGCACCTAAGGCTAAATATACTGAAACTTCGCAGAGGTTCCAGAAACTGGCAAAATAGCAATGTGACATTGGTTAGAATCTGAAATGTCATGTAGAATTCATCACTAAACTACCAGCTGAAGAACAGCCTGATGCTGTTTAGTTAACTATCAGTTGTGTCCCATTCTTTCATTGTTTTCCCTTTAATTTCCCCTTAGGCATTAAAGTCAATCAGTAAGCCTGCCTGTCTGCCTGTCTGTCTATTTGTCTGCCTGTCTGTCTGCCTGTCTGTCTGTCTGTCATGACAGTGGCCAGGTCACAAGATCTCCCCATCCTGCCTGCAGTGCCTAGCGGGGACTCGGGAACATTCCCTTGGACGCAAGAGCGGGTACATAACTGGGGCTTGTTTACATATTGTAAAAAGAAAACAAAAGAAAACAAACCAAACCAGTTTGTGTGTCTCCCCTGAGTAGCCGGAGAGGCATGTTTAAATGCGGTCTAACCCTCTCTTCAAGATGAGCCACATTTGAGGCTCATCAAGAGAGGGCTGGCTGGGTTGAGTAACAAGGAAGCAGCTCCTCCCCAATACTGCCACACAATCAATCAATCAATCAATCAATCATTCTATCTATCTATCTATCTATCTATCCTTCATGCACTACATAGCCTGGTATTGCCCATCATGTATATTACACATGCATTCTGGGAGTTTGACATAAAATTCTGCTCAAAATCCTTATGGGACAGTCAACCCAGGAAACACACATCCCAGGAAATTGCCGTGAAGACCGGGGGGTTGAAAGGGGTTAAATAAAAGTTCCATCCAAGTGCATTTAACTTAAGTGGCAGCACAGACTCTGAATTGAGCCGTCCTCTCCTGCTCAGCAAGATTCGTGACCTCACGCTCGCCTGTAAATGGCAGCCCGGTCATGCAGCCAGTCAATAGAATAATCCTTCCTGCAAGAAGTACATACAAGCACTGAGACAAGATTAATGTTCTGTCACAAACTGTAATTCTGATACAGTGCTCCGAGTACAGTTATGCAGGATATAAAATATTACCTGCAAATTGCTCTTCATACACTATCCCTGCTCCGTCGGGAGGCCTAAATAATCCATACACTTCAAATAACAGAAGCGCACACAGTAGGGTTAATGGGAAAGGTCACCACGACAGCATGTGGTCAGAAAGAGAAAAGGGCAGGAGGCAGCGCGTCAGGAAGCACATGGCGCAGGTCCAAAGTTGGGCCATTGTTCTCAGAAGCCTCTTCACACTGAATCTGTCTAAGAGTGGCCCACCTCCATCTTAGGTGCTCAAAACAAGGATCAGCGAAACGAAAACTCAGTGCTCTTCAAAATATGACTCATTCAGTAGTGTGTGTATATATATACATACACACACAGGTTTGTAATTATATCTTTGTGGGGACTTCCCTGTGGGAAAAAGTAATCCCAACATTAGGACCTTAACCTACGTATACCCAGCCCTAACGTTAATCATACTGTAAGTAGTTTTTTTTGATTGCATTCACAGATCTTTGTGGGGACCCAAGAAATGGTCCCCACAATGTGAAAATAACAGGTTATGATCACATGGTGGGGGACATTTGGTCCCCACGATATAATATAAACCTAATCCACACACACAAACACATATATGGTAATAGGCCAATACAATTGTCTCATGGGACATCTCATACAGCTGAAATCTGTAACTATACAAGTGACATTAAGTCAACTATGTGACAGTAAGACACATTTCACCATAAATAAATTTATTTCCTTGCTGCACTTGTCACAATTTAGATTTGTCGGAACCGTATTTGGAAAACTTTGCTCGATTTTGTAGGAAGAACCGAATGGAGAAATAAAAATGGACATATAAAAATGGCCTGGCATGTCGGCCCGGGTGTCGCCCAGACTTGTACCCCATGATGCATGGGATGGACTCCAGGGCCCCCTGCAATCTCGCATTGGATAAGCAGTTGGAAGATTGATGGATGGAAAATATAAAACAAGCATATTACAATACAGCCTTTGATCAATAGAAATTAACTACTGGCCTTCTAAACCACGGTTGCTCTTAGAGTGTGTGTATGGGGGGAGGGTAAGATTAGGTCAGGGGTGGCCAATCTTATCCGCAAAGGGCCAGTGTGTATGCAGGTTTTCGCCGCAACTCCCTAATTAGGTCACTAATTAGAGGACTGATTGGCTGAAGAGTCCTCACACCTGGGTTTGAACAGCTGACCTAAAGCTTATCCCAAAAACATGCATACACACCAGCCCTTTGCGGATAAGATTGGCCACCCCTAGATTAGGTCTTCAGTGAAACATGCCGGAGTTAAATCTTCCCAGAAAACATACAGTCAGGACCATAAATAATTGGACACTGACACAAGTTTTACTATTTTACCTGTTCACTGAAATATATTCCAATCGAAGTTATACAATGGGCATGGACATAAAGTGCAGACTCTCAGATTTCATTATAGGGCATCCACATTCAAATTGGATGAAGGATGAAGGAGTTAGGAGTTCATCTCATTAACATGTGCCACCCTCTTTTTAAAGGGGCCAAAAGTAATTGGATAATTCACTTAAAAGGTATTTCATGGACAGGTGTGGGCAATTCCTTTGTTCTTTCATTATCAATTAAGTAGATAAAAGGCCTGGAGTTGTTTAGAGGTGTCTTGTTTGCATTTGGAAGATTGAGGTGTGAACATACAACATGCGGTCAAAAGAACTCAGTATGCAGGTGAAACAGGCCATCCTTAGGCTGCGAAAACGGAAAAAAACAATTCAAGAAACATTAGGAGGGGCAAAATCCACAGTTTGGTACATCCTGAGAAAGAAAGAAAGCGTTGGTGAACTCGGCAACACAAAAAGGCCTGGACATCCGTGGACAACAACAGCGGTGGATGATCGCAGAATCATTTCCATGGTGAAGAGAAACCCCTTTGTAACAGCCAACCAAGTGAACAACACTCTCCAGGAAGTAGGCGTATCAATATCCAAGTCTACCATAAAGAGAAGACTGCATGAAAGCAAATACAGAGGGTTCACTGCAAGATG
>JAODKC010000002.1:22709787-22744907 GCA_026777985.1 Mormyrops attenuatus
CTGAAAGTCTGCACTTCAACTGCATCTGACTTGTTTCTTTTAAAATTTATTGTGGTAATGTACAGAACTTAAAAATTTAAAAGCTTCGTCTCTGTCCAAATGTTTATGGTCCTGACCGTAAGCTCTGGGTCTCTCTGCTTCCAATACTTTCAGACTGCTAGCATCACGTCCACAAAAGCCTTCTACCACTTGGTGTCCACCTTCACCATAATAACCGGTACATTATACTCTGCATAACAGCTTACGACACGTTAAAGCACAATATAAAGTCTAAACCTTGTACTGCTCCTGAAACATATTCACATTGAACTGAAAATAGCTTTTCTTAAAATAAAACAGTGCAATTTTTATCTAATGCATGCAACGTAGCGTATACAGGCGATGCAATTTAATTAGGCCTAACAAAAAAAGGTGCTGACATTTGACAATTAAAGCACCATTTCACCATAGAGGCAGATGTATGTAGCAGTAGTTGCTATTGATATAATGCATTAACGAGACGCCTCTCCAGTTTGCCCTGCGCATTGCTTTCAGCATGGCAAAGTAAGGAATTTTATAGCTGACAAAGAACTTTCTACTTCACCTCAAATTTAAGAAGAGCAAAAAAAATAAAATACAGAATCCATTATAAACCTTGCAACAAAACTGACAAAATGTAGATGCCGTCTTCTACACCTTTTCAAAAAAATCTCAAATATTTCCTTAATGCCATGTCTCTGTTTAAGGGAAACATATTCCAAACAAACCATACAAACAAATACAATCTCTGACTAACATTCAGCCTCACTAGTTTTTTGTGCAAATTACTGTTGATTTGATTTCAAAATCATTTTAATAGAACTGTAGAACAACACTCATTTTAGCATACTATTTTCTATTTCTTAATTAGCTCCATGTGAAGAGCTGGTTCTGATGATTTTCAGATGTCGTGAAATTATGTGTAATGATCCTGCTTGCAAAATGCAGTATTATGCAGGAATGGTTGTAGCTGGAGCTGAAAAACACATCACGCCAGTTCTGGTGTCCTTTCATTGGCTTCGGGTCAAGTAAACCAAGCCAGCTGGTTTCAGGCCTCACTGGTTATTTTGTTGTTGAATCTGCCATGCAGATTTGTGCTTCCTCTTCTGCTATTTTTTAACACCTTCTGACTTCTAAATCTTGACAATGTTGCATATTTACTGTTGATAATCTTCAATTCCTTTTATTGTGATTGATGAATTGAACTGGAATTGAACAGCTTTGATGAATATCACTGGTCATTATTTTCTGAGATAAAAATCAGATGTACACAACTGTAAAATGGTAAGGAATTAGCAGTGGGAAAACACCCCCTATTTAAGGCATGAAAAAGTAAATATGTACTGAAATTGAACATTTAAAATTGTGCATAAATGCATAAATATCTGCATTTAACATGACACAGCTAATATCTATTCAGCATTAAACTGTTCTTTGCACCAACATTTTGTAAATTATTCTGACATCAACTAGATGATTCCTTAGACGCTTCTGAAAATGACTGATAATAACAAAGAAGCATCTTGTTTACTACATAATTGCTCTTGCTGCATTTATTTTGCATGTTGATCCCTGTGAAACAGGTTCCTGCTCAGCTGAAACCTTCCCCTGGCATTATTCCCCCTCGCTCTTACGTGAAGGCGGGCCGAATCTGCAGGTGCTCCACGCGCTCACATGCCCACCTCTCCACCTGCATTTACTCGCCCTCCCACCTTCCACGTCGGCGGCACACTCCAGGCCAGCCAACCCCGAGCCCTTCTGTGGGGCTCTTCCACCATTAATCTCGAACAGAGAAATGCCGAGATTTCGTGGTCCAGCTCCTACAAATCTTCTCGGACAAGAATTTCCTTTCTTCCTTGACCAAATATATCCCTGGCTGTCCTTCACCCCCCGCCCCGCCCCGCTCCCCACTTCACCCTGAACGGCACCAGGAAAGACTGACATTTGTCTGCATTAAGGATCCCCTTTTGGGTTTGCCATTCTGAGACGTTTTACATCATGCCCTTCGCTCTTATTCGCTGGGGTGTATTGAATGCCATGCGATAAGGCTGTTGTTCTACCTATTTGTGCATTTGCTCTAAGGGACAACCATCCACTACATTGTACTTCCAATCAATGTAAAAAAAAAAGAAAAAAACAATCCTCAAGGACAAGACTATTGGGCATTTCAAGTATGAGGGGAAACAAAACAACCGGGAGCAGCGAAAACAACACAAATAAAACAATACATTTTGTTTCCAATGTGTTAAGCAACACAACAGCAATGAATCATCATGGGTGAATCTCCTGAGCAACTGTAAAAAAGAATGAGGAAGCAAATCTGAAGTTTAAAAGACTTTCTAAAATCATAAATGGTGGCCTGGTGGTAAAACAACTTGAGTCAGTATGCATTTGAGCTGCAAACAATTTCAATGATTAAATTCAGCAGAGAGCCAAAAGTCGGTCTGGAACAGCCCAGTCGTCTATTCTTGGTAAGTTCAGAAGAAGTGCAAATATGGACACCGGTGTCAATTTGAACAGGTGAACACACAGCTATGCCGTCTTAACCTTATCTATTATGCGCCAGTCAGAGGATGGAGAACTACCAGCTAAAATCTTCCTAGCAGAATTAATATAGTTTTAAAAGCAATCATTTGTTCAAATAATTGGATGAGCTGGGCAGGTGAATTTCGCGTTTACTTGGCCTCACAGGACATACGCCCACAGTTTTAATGAGATGAGAGGAAGGAGTGAAATGGGCGACGTGGTCGGAAGTACTGAAGCATTCTGACACACTCCGTGTCCCGGGTATTTCCTACGGGGAGACTTGAGGGTGGCTGCCGGATTTAGTGGCAGCCTGTGAGGCCCTGGGGAATTGTCTTCAAGAGGAAGGACAGGCTGTTCCTTAATCTCGGCAGTGTAATGATACTCTCTCAGGTCTCACGGCAAAGACACATCCTTCGCTGCTGAGAGGCGGATTATTCACCTCAGTGATCACTTCGCACATCACCAGCATGACTGACGTTTTCCATAAAATTCTCCTAATAAGACCTAACTGACCAAAGTGGCAACTTGAGATGTCCACTGTTATGGACCAAAGTGTACCGTTCCATTCTAATCAACCTCCAACTTCAAGAGCGCCAATTACGTGGAGAGCAGATGAATATCTAATGTGGCTAATTGAAGTTAAATGAATGCTCTAAGAAATATGTTGGAACAACAACAACACAGGATCGAAAGATTACTTATTCGATGTGCTGTCCAGCATGTCCCAAAAATAGTAAGGGGTCTATAATTTATGCATTGCACTCCCAATGAAAAGCTACCTTAGAAGTATTAAACTACACTTGCGAACAATCCACGGCTGTGGTCTGTGAAGCATGACAGTTCACATCCTTGTTTCATGCCTGTGAAGTCCACGAAAACAAAACAAAGCACTAAAGCAATCAGCTTGGCAGGTGGATGCTTGCTTGTCTCTGAACCAGCGATGTAGCTCCATAGTTTATTCTAGTCTTCCACTGGTGATAAAACGTGCTATTTTTTCATCAGCTGACATGCACAGAGACCTACTTCCCTTTATTTTTAGTTTGAAAATACATTCAAATATAATACCAGAATTTTTGTCTCTAAATATATATTGCTGTACAAACTGTACACCATCTCCTTGTTTAGTGACAGTTAGCGGCTATTTGCAAATATGACTCTAATGAATAAATTTACAACCAAACTTTTTCAATATATGTCTGATGTCTCACGTCAGAGTGAGAGTAACTAAGCACAGTCATGGTCACACCTATGCTTTTGTGATTTTCACTTGACAACCATTTTGCTTAACGATCTGGCTGTTGTAACGGAATTCAGTCGCTAAACAATGAGAGGGTGTACTTTAATTTATATAGTGTGCTCAGGGAGCAACAATGCAAAAAATGCATTTGGCATTAATGCACCAAGTCAGAGTCTTCTCAATGCTCCATTAAGATTCTCTTTTTGGGAAGAACCATTGGTCCAAAGATCAGACGTGTTATCTGGCAGGTGAAGGAATAATTACATGAAGGAAAAAAAAAAAACATAAAATGACTACCAAAGGAAAATAATCTGTGGGCGTGTTCAAAACGAGGCACGGACAAATGTTGACTTCCCCCCAATGGCTGTGAGAACAGAGCCCCTGGTGCAGTGGAGGGTCCCCAAGCAAACAGGGGGATGGAGCGCGCCATCTGCACCTGAACGACACGTTGTGGCGAGAGGAACGGCCAGTCCGGGATGCAGTCTGCGGAGGAGCAGAGCGCGGAAGCCATTACTTAAGCCATTGGCTCCCTGACATTAATAGGATGAATAAATGTTTTTCTACCCAGCCGCTTGATTTGGATGGATTCATCCGAACGCCAACTGAGCCAAAAAACGCTCTGGCTCAGCTTCCAGCATGGAAATGGCAGACAGTGGGCGCCCAGACTGTTATTCATTTTCATTTCTATCAGGCTATTTGTTCCTTTTTCCCTCTTTGTGTGGCTGGAATTGAGGGCGGGAGTGAAGACAACACCTAACAACATCACATTATATTACAGTGCAAACACAGAATGCCTCCTACAGTACAGTAGAAACAGAGAAAAATGGAAATTAAGGTGCCATGCTATTACGCGTATGTCTCGCTATCATGACTCAAAATCCCAAGGCCTATCTCATTAATTGTGATGGTAAGGACAGCCCACTGGGACAGGCTGTATGTATTGATAAAGAAAACATGGCTGGTATGGAGGACATGCTGAGGAAACTGTACAGGGTGAAAACTCACTCCAGATGTGCATTCTCGGGAAAGATTCACGTCGCAGAAGCTAAGTGACACCCTTAGAGAGCAGACAGAACAGACGCTGAGGACTGGAACGCGTTCTGAGAGACAGGAGCTGAGAAGCTTCTTCAGATGAAGCTGAGAAAATCGTCGGCAGGATGAGTGAGGAGGAAAGGAGGTGTAGAGAAGCTGTAGCATAGCTTTCAATGGAATTACTGTATATGAACCGGGGCTCCAGGCAGCTAAGTAAAAAGTACTCCAAAAATACTATAAACACACAACACATAGGATCAACTGACCAATCACATAAAGGGAGAAACATAAATGTACACAAAGAATATTCTCCTATAAACAGAATAATTAAGCAATGTTTTTTTTCTTTTCTCAACCTCTGAGTGTACTTGTAACAAGGCTTTTGCAATCATAAAAGTGTGATAAAGGATTCTCAACCTACTGCAGCTGCTCACCCCATCCTTATTTTAATTAAAGTTTATACATAATCATTTTTTATAAATCTACAGTTTAATGATATTGCAATCTCTGCAATGACCTTGGTAGTCAACATCAATTTAGAGCCATTTCAAAATGTACTGGGTCCATATTTTCCCTTTCTAAAAGGGCAGCGGAATCTCCTATATATATGTGTAGGTAATTACCCTGGTCTAGGATTATTTTTGTAAGGTTAATCATAAGAAAAATTCAATCATCTACTTATATAATTATTTCTGGCAAGTCAAAATTGATAAGACAGCAATGAAATGAGATAATGATATCCAATTATTATAGCTCGATATTACAGATGCAGCTGGACATAAATTATAAAATATGGGCTATCTGAACTTAGCCAAAAGACTGATCTTAACATAAGATCGAGCAAATCCACAAAACAATACTTGGCATAACAGCTGGTTCGACAAGGAAGTCTCACCTTGTTTTTTGGCAATAGAAGAAGACCTTATTAATTCTCAGTGCAGTTGGAAGCAGTAATTAAGTCTTCCCCATAGGACTAGGAAATTGACGTGCTCTAGATAGTGAATGAGTAATTATATTTGTAAAGAGCAGTGATACAAGATACTCCCCTTTGCCTAGGACTCATTACACATCATTAAAGAAACACTGCGATGGGGGCTCATTCTTGCCATTTTCATGCATACACCGATCAATGGGCCAGTAACAAACAAGGCTGGCCTATTGTAAACAAACTGAATTCACTGGGCCTAAGACTCAAACCAGTCACACTGTGCTGATCTGGAAGTAACATCACCCCTAGTAATCACTCCCCATTTGGTTATGTTGTCCTCAAGGGAAAACTTTCTGGTCTTCCACCATTCCTAATTGAATATTAAACCTGTAATGAATTCCAGTTCTTCTGAATATGGAGAGACTGCTGGTCTGTATGTATGAAAAATTCCAAAAAGGGCCTGGAGAAAATGACTCTTTGCAACGTGACGAAACAATTAATTGCTATTAAAATTTAAATGACTATGAAACCCACCATCACAATTTATGAGAAACATCAAGAGAATATCTGTAGTTCAGGTACAACTGTGTTTTATACTTCTTGGTTCTTTTTTTACATTTAATGTATTTCCAACCCAGATCTTTTTATTACCAAATGCATGAAATTCAAAGAGTTACTCAGAAAAAGTATTTTACATTAACATACACAGATAATCTCTCCATTTTAATAAACTTTATCCTCATTGCCTAATCAGGATGAAAAATAAACAACTCTATGATTTATTCAAACAGTTAACAAAGCCAAATGAAGTACCACACAGTCATTATCTGTACATTTCAGTTTTTGTTTTATTATTAATGCATTGTCAAGATTGCTGAGAGAAAATGGAGACCTGTATTAGTGTCTGTGAGTATCGATACAGTCGCCTTGTCTATTTTCATTCTCTATTCATTATCTTGTCTAATTCTCTCAGCTTCAATTATTTTTCGTCAACCTTTTAAGCTGCCTAAAAAAGAAGAGAAAAGTTCTCCGTCTTCCAGTGGCGTTGTATTATTTATTGAATTTTTTTTTAGCCTTTAAATTGTAAATCTTGCTTTGAATCAAGAAAATCACGTTTTCTTGCAAGATCCTTAAGGACAAAAAGCTGTAACATATATTTTCAGTCGATCAGCTGGACAGAACACAAACAAGGTCTGGGCTGTACACATAATCGAATAAAATCTGTTCTTTGGCTTGGGTGAATCGACCAAAAAGAGAATTTGGAAGGCATAGCCTTACCAAAAAAGGCCTAGATAACAAAATTATATTCCATTCCATGTGATATCAAGCCCATATTACTGATGATTTATCATATTTAATTATATCCACAATATTTCAACTGCACCTTAATATTCCAAATGTAGTCACATCCAAACTACATTAAAAAGGTAGAAATTGACTCTTAGGGTTTTTTAATTTAAGAACTGCATCATCCACAAAAAAGCTGTATTGTGTTTGATTACTTAAAGTCATCATTTCCACCTCTATAGACTTTAAATAATACAATCCCAAGGCAATGCTATTAAAACCGCAGCATAACAATGAAGATTATTATACAACATTTCTTTCTTCTACGACTTGATGGGGGTAAAATTATGTTAATGTTTTTTCTCCTTGGAGCACTTTGCTCAAATAGAAACTGTATGTGTGATTTAGTACATAGAAGGTTCCTCTATATAGAATATGATACAATTCTACTAGGAAGACCTTAGCCAAAGGGATTCACTGTGAGGCCATACCTAGAAATGGTAGAATGAAATTGTCAATGGTGACTATTTATTGTTGCTTATTTGGAAGGAGAGAAAAATATCAAAGCTAATTTTTGTGTTAAGCGGTGCTTACAGACAAAGATACTTATTCAAGTTGAGTGGATGAGAATGTAGAGAAAACATAAAATGGCTCTGGGGAGTCACAGAGATATCTAAACCACACAGGTACACTGACTGGACATCCTGAGCTTAGGCTAGACCTCACCAAATGACAAAATGAAAATATATATTCATACATACACACTTCTGCGCAAGCATCTTAGGCAGTCAAAGAAAATGTTGAAAGCTATTTATCTGGGTAGTAAGTATATTTGCTCCAAAAAAACACAGTTTAACATCAGAACATGTGCAAATATCAGTATCACAATAAACACTAACAAGAATTTCTTCTGCAAAAAGTTACTGTTACTGAAATCTTGTTAGATGGCTAGATTCCAGTTTAGTTGTGTGTGCATATAGGTCATTTAAATATCACATTGTGTGGACAAAGGGTGTCCACACAATGTGATAAAAATCTATGTAAAAATCTCTGACTGCATTGTATTTTGTTTGGTTACTTATGGTTAAGGTTAGGGCTAGGAAGGGGTTATAGGTGTTGTGATTTGGATTAGGGTTTTTCCCACAGAAAAGATTGTGTAACAATCCAAAATTTATGCATTGTAAGCAAAAATCATATACGGACAGCTTAAAAGAAGCCAAGGTGAAGTACGTCTGGAATGAAGTTTATCTCTGTTCTGTTACATCCTTTCAAAAACAGAATGTTCACATTTTGTATGTCTAAAATTGAGCGCAAAGCCTCAGTTTGGAATAATGATGATGAAACATTTGTCATATTGCAGGGATGCTAACAGAAGAAAATTTCTGATAATCCTAATAATGAATTCTGTGATTTCCCGCCTAGAGACTGCCTTTTTACTCATCACAGTGACTGAATGTTGCAAAATTAAACTTGCACAAAGAACTACAATCATAACAGCATTTACCACATGTTAAACTTCTACTGTAATTCTTTTTGAAAAAACAATGCACCTATAAATGAAACAGTCCTCATATGGGAAGACTTATTTCCCTTCAGACATACATACTGATGAAAGCAAGACCTTTTGTTTATCAAACAGCCAAAATCTGGTCGATGTATTTAAATGAGCATTACTTCATTCAGTTGTACTTGAGAGAAGTTTTGTAGTTGCTTGAATAAATGAAACATAATGAAAACAGAAAGTCATAGGAAGACCAAGACAAATCCAGCTGCACTTCTGTTGAACAGGGCCAGACTTCTGGCATGGAAATAATAATGCGCAGTAAAGCAAAACATAAAGTTTGATTTTAAGGGAAAAAATGCAACATTGGGGTCAGTCTAAGTGCTTAAAATCTAAACTGTGGGAAGGGTTGTTTTATTTTGGGCGATAATACTAATGTACAATCCACTTCCATCCATTTTACAACTTATGTTTGACATTTAGAGACTACGGGGAGTAAGAAGGGAAAACAATCCACATAACTGAGCATGCAAATTTGATTTATAGAGGCAGTGGAGTTGCAGTGACATGGGCTTTGCGATGATATGGCCAGCTCCATTTTGTTTTGCTGCAGCCGTTTCCATGGATTCAGTGATGAGATTTATCTCTCACTGGATCACTCTCCATACTCAGTAATACCCTCCTTCTCTGTGTTTCTCCCTCATCTAAAAATGTATTCATACAGTAATTTACGTTAAAAAAAAAACATGCTGTCTTATTACGTTTTAAATTGAACAAAGTAAAGACTTGAAATGATTCTTAAAGAGCAAAATCACAGAATCGACACTCTCTGTAGAGACGTCCCAATGGAGACATCTGTCTTGTACACCACAACACCCCAGGATGCACCAACACCGCGAAGCAAAGCTGCTTCTCTTTCCTCAGAAGCTTAGAGAGAAACAGGCCTCACTTACCCAAGACGCCGACCCTGTAGTTCAGCGTTATGACGATGACGTTGCCGTAGCTGGCCAGAACGCTGCCGTCGATCATGTTCCCTGTGCCCTCCATGTAAGAGCCGCCGTGTATGTAGACCATCACGGGTTTGGCACCGGTGTCTCGGATGTCTGCAAGAGTGGCCACCGTTAAAACGTTCACTGGCAGTCTCCACTCAAGGCAAGGCTCAACAAAATGCATAGACACTGAGCAAAGCCCTCCCAGATACCAGCTGCTCTGCCACTGTAATCTGCATTTAACATCACGGCACATTTTTTTTCTTTTAATTGGAAGACACTTCAGAAATAGGACAAAAAACATTTCATAAGTGAGCCAAATTATGCAGGAATGTAATCTTATATTGAAAATTTCTCAGCGGATAATGCAGCAAGAGGCTTATGTTTTTTAATTATTTATACTATATTGCATGTGGTGTAGGAGAAAATTATCTGGGTGCAAAGGAAAACCATTAGGGTTAAACTGCATGTTCTGCTTATTCATCTTGCCAGACCGTCATTCACCGACAGCACACTGGAAGCTGTGCGCAGGCGCTGGCTTGACACTGCATTTAAGCTTTATTGGGTAAGGATGCCCCTCTGCTTCTGCCTTTGATGCCCCCCCCCCCAAAAAAATCACTTTTCAAGCTATTTTAGAATGACAGTGTAAGTAACAAAGTCCTTTACCCCTCAGACGAAATCCTTAAGTTCAGTAACATAAAGGAGAGGAGAATGGAAAAGCAGCATCTGAGATACCGGCTTGGCGGTGAACGGTAAGAGAATCATGGGCTTTAACTCGAGGATGGCGGCTCTGTGCTGCACTCAGCCTTGAAAAGTGAGGCGATCGCTGCCGTTCTCCAATAGAGAGATGTCTGCCGGGCTCAGAAACCTATATTGTATTCAGGTTGCCATGGTTACCAGGGAGAGGGAAAATTTTATTCCAAATCCTCAAGAACAAACAGCTAATCACAAACAACCCGGGCTGGACGGTGAATCTGCGTCCATCTGTGAGCGACGTCCCTGTTTGCACTTGTTCCTCTCTTTTTTCTTGCAGCTAGTCCAAGCTGTACCAGTGCAGAAGGCTTGTCGTGGAAGTAATAGCAGTGTTTATTTTTGACACGTTGCGGTCTCTTTGCGAATGACTGCGTATCAAAATATTTGCATGAATTTCAAGTGGTGTGGCATCATGGATGGCAATAATGAAGGATTCCATCAAACACACTTGTTGCCATTCAGTGTGTAATAAGGAATTTTTTTGTAATGTTTTGGCCTGGTATCTGAGAGGGTACATACAGCATGATTCAAAACCCACTGTTCTCTTGCAAGAGTAATCCTTCACACTAAGTCACAGCACAAGTGAAGAATGCATGGAGAGAAAATAGGGATGGAAGAGAAAAATGAATACGCGTTTTACCAAGAACCCCAAGACATGAAAATAAATGGATACAGATGTAAAGAAAACTGAAAAAGTAGGGAAAGGAGAGAAAAGAGAATACAGATTAGTCATGTAACCATCAACATTAGCAGCTGCCTCTTTTGTTGATTCAGGTTGTGGGTTACTATGACAACAGTTTCCACCTATCCAGGGGAAATATTAGAATAGGTGCTCAGCCCAAAGAACCCTTATTTTTGTTTTACCAATATTAGGACAAGGTTGTTAATCAAAATTCCTCTTCACTAGTCTAAGAAGCAAAAACGTGATTGAAGAGTTAAACAATCAGCATAATTTCCTTCATTTTTCAAGGCTTTAGCACTCAGAAAAAGAGAGAGAGAAAGGGAGAGAGAAAGATTAACGCATTAAAATACAGTCATTAACTGTTTACTTTGAGGTAGCAAAGTCCTGAAACAATATCAGAAAACCTAATGCATACAGAAGATGGAGAAGGCAATACATTCAGTACAACTTGTGCAAAATAAGAACAGGTCAACAGATGCAAAGAAGCACTGAGGGTTGATATGCACACAAACACTATGGAAGACACATGGTTAACATACATATATACAGTACATAGATATTCTGTGCAACATGCATCAGTAGCCCTCCATTCTATTCTGTCAGCTCATTCATATATATATATATATATATATCAGTGCTGTTTTTTAAATTTAATTTGCTGTACCTGCAGAATAAAATGGCAGGACTGGACAATTACACAAGCACGCGCACAAACACAGACACATTGATGCACACGCAGAGCGTTCTCCGATTTCATACGCATGGACACAAATCGAATTACCATATTCATGGTAACAAACAGGGCTGGCTCTGCCTTCCCATTAAGGCAGCCCTCATCTGGCAGGAGAGATACAGCACCGAATGACCCGACCCGCTCGGTATCATCTCCCGGAGCTGTCAGCGAAGCCCAGTGGGCAGCCTTTTTGGGCCCCCAAGGAACCCGTCATAAATCTCACCCAAGCATTTTGCATCGTGTCATCCCTGTCACTCGAGAGATGCTGGACAACGGGGGAAAGGATAAAGGCCACCTGGGATGGTCGTGCCGCCGTTTGGTAAAAGCATGCTGGGTGTCAGCAGCCATCTCGGAGATGGAAGGGCACGGGGCCCGGCAGCCCCTCTTCATGACAGAGTTCATGTTTCTGTCCCATCTGTCGCATCCTGAACATACAGATGCTACCGCATCATCTTCATTACTAAAGGTATGTGACAAACACTATATGTGTCTACTCACCTCCCCACACTCCTCACTGCCATTTCACAAATAATACAGAAGTAAAGGCTTCCCGACCCGCAGAGATCCATAGCACACGTATGTGTGTGTGTGTCTGTGTGTGTGTGTGTGTCTGTGTGTGGGTGTGTGTATACTATAGTTTTTGTTTGGTTTTAATTGCCATATACAGCTGTGATTTGGCAAATTGCTCTAAATTCTAAAGAGATAT
Organism: Mormyrops attenuatus; assembly: GCA_026777985.1. Taxonomy (NCBI): domain Eukaryota; kingdom Metazoa; phylum Chordata; class Actinopteri; order Osteoglossiformes; family Mormyridae; genus Mormyrops; species Mormyrops attenuatus. The sequence continues at coordinate 22,722,180 of JAODKC010000002.1, forward strand.
GCAACAAATATTCTTTTTAAAATAAAAATCAAGTTTTTGTTTAAGAGTTGAATATAGTTCTTTGAATATAGTAATTATAAATGTTAAGGTCTCAACAGGTATGTTTTACTGCCATTGTTGTACAATCAAGGGAGATTATTTTACACTGATGTGTAATACCATATTCTTCCTTCAAATCACATTTAGATTAAATGATTATCTTCTGCATTTCTTCTTTTTGGTTTTATTTTAGTGGCCCAAAGTGGCATTTTATAAATCGTTGATGATTCTACCATGTGGCCAATGCTCACAAAAGACGACCAAACAGAACACCTGGCCAAATAAAAGAAGTTCTTAATTAAAGTACTAGAGATGTTGCTCTAAGCAAATTCACTGGCCTTTTTTGACAGTAATGAAAAATGGGTTTCCTTTAAAGTGCACTGTTTCATTCTTTGTGTGATTAAACTTTATTATTTGTGAGTTGCACAATACCACAGTTCACCATGTAGGAGAAAATACATTAAAGCAAGTGAGTGGAGAGGGGAGAGATGCGAATGCTCCACTCTCTTTGCTGCTGGGTGGAACTGATCATGTGATTTGTGTGTTTAGAATGCGGCCGGCTGAGAAGGACATTCTGTGCCCATGAAAAACCACTTAAAGACCAGGTCTATGCTTTCAATGTGCTTGCGGCCTACATTCCCAACACTGACCGTTTTGAAAATCGATATGAATTTCTGAAAGATCTGAGGTGCACTGGCCTTATTATTCATAATGAAGTGCTCAACGGCTGCATTTTTAACCAAGGTCAGGAAACAATGGCATTGTCACATTCATATGATGGTCAAACAGGGATCGGTAGTGCTAAAAACTGGTTCCTGTTTCTACAGGGCTCAAATGATAAAGTTCAAAACATCCAGGTGTGACAAGGCCTCCTGTAATGTGATGGCTAAAGGGGAGATGCTCAGAGTATTGGAGATGCTTTCTCATCAATTCAAACCTAGGGCCTCTTAAGTCAAGTATAATACCATGTGTCCTGAGCGTCAGGCAGGGATCTGAGGATGGAATTTATCCTCGACCCTGGAGCAGGAGATGCTGATTGCCCTGGCAGATCAGGCATGGGGGGGTGGGGTTGTAAGTGAAGAAGCTTGTGTCCACAGATTGGGCCCCGTGAATCAGCGAGGTGAGTGGCTGTCACATAGCCATCATTCCTGCCGCACGTTAAACGCGGCTTTGTGATTTAGCGCTACCGCCTGCTCCAGAGTGGAGACCACCCCCCCGACACAGATCACCGGTCCATCGTACCGCTGTGCACCATACATCTGGGCTAGCGCAGGAAGGCGGGGGTGACTCTGGAAGAGGGCCTAACTGGATGAGCGGGGACCGAAATACGATTCAGCTCGCAGACGTTAGCAGAAGATGAACTGCCAAATGAGATGAGCTGACAGCACGGCGCTAAGTATATGGGAGGGGTCGTAAGCAAACACGAGGCGTAGGGGCAGACAGCTGCGCTGATTCTAAGAGAACAGGCAGACACTTTCAAAAGTGCTATAACTAGGGCGAAGTATGCAAACATATTCTCCCTTTATCGGCGCTGGCTTTTTAAAATGCTCACAGAGGCATGCGGTGCCACTAAGAATGTTTGCCATTTATGGCTGAGGACAAAGTTACATTAAGTCCCCAGAAGAGAGCAAATATAGGAGGAAAAGGCAGAATATTTGGTTCAGATGTAATATTGTTCTTCAGTCATGTCAATCTGTAAGCATTCCTTTCTCTGCTTTATAGTATGAACAACCACCCTCTATAAAACCCCCACACACGCCTGTATGAATGATTTGTATTAAACATGTAAAGCTTCTTTGAGGCTAAGATAGGAAAATGTTTATAAGAAATCTCTGTTCACTTTCAATAGGCGGTAATACCTTACTAACAATTACATACTAATACTTTCCTCAGCTTTATACCCACAATACTCGGTATATACTGCAAATTACATTACTCTTAAAGCTTACACATCAACAATTTTCCCATATCAATTTCTTAAGCATGCATAATCCAAATTGCCTTTATTAATAGCTGATAAGTCATATACATTCATTTATTTATTTTTTTCGGAGTCCATTGAATCTATCACCGGCACTAATGTTCATGAATGTGGCATGTCTTACTACATCACATATTGTGTCACAGGGTATGAATTGTTTACTAATTAACTCACACTTTTATTATTCAGTACTTGTATTTATGCGTGTATACAAGTCATGGTTTGCTACCATGTATTAGGCTGTCACAGAAATGAATTGATAGCAGTAATGAAATTGCCCAGAAAACATGGCATAATGACACGTTACGTCTACGGCTAGCCTGTTGAATGAATATAAAATTATATTTGATCCTACTAACTTCACAGCAATGGAAAGTGATAGCTAGATGTTTTAGCTTATTACTGCCTCTAGCTACATACATTGTTCGCTGATTATATTCATAGATGCTTTAATAGGATATTCAGAGGATTGTTTGAGTAAATTGGATATGCTTACTGCCAAAGAGATCATCGCATGATGCTTTTAAACATAATGCTGAGTACACATGTGTGTCATTTTAATAAGCACAGCTGACACTTTGATGGACAAATTTAAGGTGGAGGGTAAATCTCCTCAAAAGAGCCTCAGGCCACCTTTTTTAAATTGGACAGGAACAGATGTAAGGCCAGGGTCTGCACCATGACCTAGCTGATATTTCCAAATAATCAAATGGAGGGTTGTCTGCGGTCAAAGATAATGATGCCAACTGTTCGCAATATTTCCTCAGGTCGAAGCACATAAATATCGTTAAGTCTACATGCCGTTAACTCTCTTTCATTAAAAAGTAGGCCATCTCAATGAAGGTCTGTCGTCTGAAGCTCAGCTGACAGTTATTAAACCTCCAAAGAAAATTGAAGTATGCATTCAATTATTTATTTATTGTCCCCCTTCATTCACATTAATGCGATACGTGGACAACTCAAAGCTCGGCCGTTAAGGAACTGGATTTGTGACCAAATGATCGAATGATTAAATCCGTGGAACGTATGTTGTGGTTAATGGATAGAAGGAAATTTTATGCCTTATATGACCTGCTTTGGGAACCAACAATTAATCAACGCATTCTTCACTGTGAGGAACATGCTCTATACATAGGTCCTATGTATCACCAGAGTAATAGCTGGAATTAATGTCACATTGTCTTCTCCAAACTGATGGTATTTGAAGTATACTTGAGGATAGACGTGGTTTTAGTATTTGAATTTCAGTTATCAATCTATACTCTGTACCAAATAAGGTCATATTTGCATAAAGAGCTTATGCTATAAAAACAGTACTGCTTCTATAATTCAACTATAGTCTTTAAAATTATTTAGGTTCTTTGTTATTGGAATAAAAATAATCCATACATCCGCCATCTAACTGATTGTCCTGCTCATTGTCAAGGAGATAAAGAAAAAAAAATCTGACTATTTATTCAATTGCATGTCCTCTTTCGCAGTCCCTGTTATCATTTTAATACACAAAATGGGCACTGAAATGTGCTGGCATTCTAAGCAAACTTGTTAAAATGGAAATCTACAGCTTAGACTGAAATACACCACAGAGATCTTCTAAGAGGTGTCTAAGGATTACATTAGAAGCATATGTACATATTTTTAATCAGAATAATACTGCTAGTCAACAGTTTTTTTTTAATTCTGTGATTGATTTGGAAATCTTCCCTGGTCTGTATAAACAATAGCAATGGCCGATCGTTAGTTTTACATCTGTTTGTGTCTACCTATTTGGAGATGTTTAAGTCGGATGTCTCTACCCTTCTACCTTTTCTGTTGTCCGTTTTTCAGCTACTTTTAAAGGGCATCTGTAGTCTTTTTAAAATGTGCCTAATATCGATTATGACATCCTTACAATACCTTACAATGCTATATCTCTCTTTGCAGTACTAGTGAATGTTCCACAGATCCATTACCAGCCATTATGCATAAATGCTACATGTGTGACAATGACACTACACTCAATGGCCAGTTTATTAGGTACACCTGCTTGTTAATGCATATAGGCTGCTCCTCCAAACAGCAAATCTCTGACTGCAACTGAATACATACAGCACTCAGACAGGGTCAAGAGGTTCAGTTACTATTTGCGCATCTCACAAACTGCCATGCTCCTAGGATTTGCTGAGAATGGTGTGACGGACAAAAACACATCCAGTCAATGGCATTTCTATGGCCTTGTTAATGAGTGAGGTCAAAGAAGAATGACCAAACTCATTAAAGCCACCAGGAAGGACACAAGTGCAAAAGTAATAAAAAATAACTCAGAACAAGAAGACAGCTTCTCTTAACACACAACATTTTTTCCCTTATGGTACTTCTTGGGTTCTACTCTGTATTAACTTGGTGTATCTAATAAAATAGCACGCTATTGCTAGGTTATTTCACTCAACCTGACATATATGTGATAGGAGTTACCTAATTTATTATTATTATTATTCATCCATTTTCTGTAACTGCATATCCTATTCAGGGTCTCCAGAGCCTATCCTGAATGCTATTGGCACAAAGCAGGAAACAACCCAGGACTGGACACTAACCCATCATAGGTCATACTCACCACCATTCACTCACACAGGCACACCTACAAGCAATTTGGTAATTCCAATTAACCTCAGCTGTCTTTTTCTTTTACTTTGGGGGGAAACCGGAGTACCCGGAGGAAACCCCCTGAGGACACAGGGAGAACATGCACACAGCACAAACATAGAGCCATGACAAAGACTTGAACCCAGGTATGAAGCAAGAGTACCAACCACTGTGCCAGTGTGTTGCCCCTATTACTATTATTATTTGTAAATATTTTTAATAGTTTTGGTGACAAAGCAGGGTTCGTGTTCTTCCTAAAATTGTATTCTGTACAGTGACAGGGCTGTTCGTTTTCTATAGCCAACCAGATGAAATTGTCCCTAAAATCAGCAGTCGATTATTTAAAAAGTTAACAGTCACTAATAGTTGTAGCTTGTGGCGGCACTTGCGAGAGCTGAAAAGGATTATAGTACTGTCATGTCGGCTTTGATTTCCTACGCCTGTCGGAGAGATATCTACAATAAAGAGTTTGCTCTATAGAAATATAGTAAGTTTTATTTTTTTATCTATGCCTTTATCACATGATTTCCTGACCAGTTTGATAGATTGGCTAGCTACATTTAACGTTATGATGTTTTAGCAATCAACACTTAACTAGGTTCAACAAATAATTTGTAGTCGAATTTTAGGTAGGTAGGCTAACTATGTAAGTAATTTCTTCTTGCTGTGTATGGGGTACCCGTTACTTGTGGCACCGCATTGTAGCGTTATCTTTACGTTGTTTTAGTAAAATCTCTCCCAGCAACACCAGCAAAGCTCACCAACCCCGAGGGTTTTAAATCGATGCATTATACAAAAGGCTCAGACTGAACACAGCCCTACCTGCTTCTGCAGCATATGAATGCATTTTCGCTTGTGCTAGGCGAATGGTTACACCTACCCGAGCCAGGCTGTAGAGTATGCATTTTGAGTATCAGCTCTTATGGAACTGGACGCAAATTTTAAATGTAGGCTCATTGTTGTTGACCCATGCAGTAAACCTATATTAATGAAAATTTGAGAACCTTTAGATTTTTTTATTATTTTTTGCACCAGAAGGTATATTGGTGCACATTATTTTAATGTAGTTGTATCGTTGTATTTCTTGTACAGGTATTGCTATATGTGCCGTTGTGTCAGGCTGTTAAGTTGATGCAATGTTGTGAGAACCTGCTAGGTGGTTTTTTTCCCAAGTGCTTAATAATCTGCGGGGAAGCACATTTTGAATTAGTAGTGGGTGATATGGCCAAAATGGCATATCCAGGGTTGCCAGCTCTCACACATCTGGCGTGACACACTTTCAGACTCACGCTCATGCAAGAAATCTTACCATAAATCAATATTATTCCATTGAAAAACCTAAAATTATCTACATCAGAAGCGTTGGGGCAGTTTGCGAACCCTACAGACTATTTACAAGGTAATATAACACTAACATGCATGTCAATGTGTGTGCAGACTAGTCTCAAATTGAAAATCTCACGCCAGCGAGCTGACCAAAGCTGGCAACCCGGCATATCACAATAGATATCACAACTTCTTTAACTATATGGAGTAATGCTAATTAACAAATATCAATTACGTTTTTAGTTCAATATCGAGCCATTAAATTGAGATTGATAATTGACAAATAATAAGATAATTGACAAGCAGGTGAGATATAGAAACAGTGCAGAGATGTTATGCAGGCTGAAACTGGTTTGTTTCACACTGGCTGTTTTGGTTGTGGTAGGATCGTAGCCTCTGAACTTGCAGGCATCGTGTGATAGTCGCTCGCCGGTTTGTTATGTCATTATAATAATACTGTTAAGTAGTGCACTTGTAATTCGGCATGCACTGGAAGCTCAGCCTAGCTGCACGTATGCCTCGTCTACTCCTAGACAGTGCTTGTGTTTCTAATGTGATATTTGCCACACTTCTGTGTAGCTTTAGACAAAAATGTCTCCTAAAATATTTAATGTAAATGTACTGTAGTGCTGTTTCACGATTCTTGTGGTGTTTTCACACCAGCACTTTTTAGTCCGGTTAAAAGACTCTGGTTCGATTTGCCCCTCGGTGTGATTCGTCTGGGTAGGTGTGAACACAGTAATCACACTCGGGTGCGGATCAAAAAAACTGTAGCAAGACCATTGAGAGAAGGTGGTCTCGGTCCAGTCTGGAACTCAACGTGATCTGACCTCAGTCCGACCCAACTCCCAGGTGTACTCCGCAAGTTTGAGCTACAAGGCTCCTGAATCCTGGTGTGCTTTGCATTCTGGGATGCGGCAGAGCACGCAAACCAGTAGCAGTAGCTAGGCAGAGAAGGAGAAATGAACTGAGGTCATACTTGGTCTAGCAGCGAGATACGTTGCCTTCTTGAAATCTGGACAGATGACATCAATAAGATCATAAAAACTCTTAAAAAGTTTTCAAAATGTTCAGCCAATCGCTGAAGGAGAGAGGCTTGACTGGTCGACTGAACAACTTAGTACTTAAAATTGAGAGATGTTCAGCTGCATAGCCCAGGACACAGGACTTTCTTCCTGTATTTACTTTCTTGCTCCCGCCACAGACTCATCTGACCAATAAACAAAATGAATGTTCTCACGTGGTTTGTAGTGGTGCGTTTTTGCTTAGCTTAGATTTTTTTCCGTGTGAAAGCAAACCGAATCGAGGTGAAAACGCTACGTGTACAAACACAGCAACCAATTCAGACCAGAGAAACTGAACTATAGGTTCATGTGGAAACTTCCTTAGTTGCTAGTGGTCTGACTCCTAGACAGCACCAATGTGCTTTTTGCCTCACTTCTATGTCACTTCAGACAAAAACATCTTGTGAATGTAGTTGTAATCTGTTTGGAAGAGCATTAAAATGTAATATGCAGAGAAATGCAACAAAATTTTTACTTGGGTAAGATTTTTTACAACTCTTTCCACCCTTGGTCCATAATTTTTAATGATCTAAATTAATGACAGAGCACTGAGATGTTTGGGTTAAAGTACAGATTGAATTAATGGTGACTAGTGAGAAGTGCAGTTGTCAACGTCACTGAATTGTTTGCGCTGATGCGTTTTGACATGGTGTTTAGAGACCTGAAGTGCAGAGTTTTGGCCCATTACAGTAAGGCTCTAGCAACATAATTTCACGTAAAATCACAAATACGTATGCTGCAAAATTGCAGGGGTCAAGTGCATGTGACAAGTGAAATGGTGGGTGCCTATTCTGTTTGTTGACAGGGATTTGCTTTTAACTGTGTAGAACAGGGGTGGGGGACCCGGTCCATGGAGGGCCGGTGCGGGTTTTTGGGATGGCCTTTCAATCAGCCAATGACAGTTGAGAAATGCTCCTTTATTATTGGCTGATTGAGAGGTCATCCCAAAAACCCGCACCCACACCGGCCCTCCATGGACCGGGTCCCCCACCCCTGGTGTAGAAAGTGAAAAATGGTGCATACTGCTTAGAGTTGTTTGCGATTCTGCCAAGTTGCGGGGTGAGAGCGTTTTTTTTTAAGTGACCTAGCCCACCTGTCCAACTACATAAGTATGTAGATAAATGTATATACAAATATGTAAGAATAATATTTAAACATACAAAACAGATCAAATGTATATCAGAAAAACAAATAAAATGGCTGAGTCGTGCTGCTTTTTGCTTGGACAAATACAAGATTACTTTTAACAGCCTTATTGGCTCAGTGTAGTTGGGCACTTGGGCGCCATCAATAACAATTTGTGCTTGCAGTTCTGTTTTTAAAATGCTAAACGAGGACTGCATAAACTCAATTAAAGTGCAGTAGAACTTGTCTTGGTAATATCACATGTGCATTTACAAACACGATGTATAGTCAAGGTGAAACTGATCAATTATGGCCGATTTTTGGCTCATGCAATTTTGGAGCATATCGATTTCACCAAAAGGCTGGACCCACTTTCTTGACTAAATATTCCCAAAATCTAACTGAATCTTGTACTACTTGGTTTTATTTAAAAAAAAACAGGCAGTCCCCATGTTATGGACAAGATCCACTCCTTAAGTCTGTCTTTAACAATAAGGTATGTGATTTTGGAGAAACTAGCTGATTTTGAAAGTCCAACTGAAAATTCCACCCCCTCATTGCAGGTATCCCTCCAAAGCCACTCCTAAACACTTGCAGGCATGCTGCCTGGTTACTGCTGTAGGACACATCCACGAGGGAGAGCGTATGGGGGGGCTCAGCATACCGCTTCATTGTCATATCCAAATACCTAATGGCTCATTCACGGTAAGAAGACACCAAACATCATCAAAATGAATGTAAACAACGAAATGGCTATTCACAGTACTCACTGCTGTCAAGCTAGCATGCTAGTACTAGGAAATAAAATTGAAAATGGAGTTTGCTGCAGTAACCTATTGCTGGCTAACTAGCAACTGGCTGCGGTAAGGTTATATATCTGGCAAAGCTAAAAATATCAGCAAGATTAGCGATACTACACAGCCAAAGTTTGTTTGGAAAGTTTTCAGCACATTTCATCCATAATGTTTGCTAACAAAACAGCTGCAGGGCCTACCTATCTGTCTGGCGATTTTTTTTTTTTTTTAGCAGAAATTTGCTGAATTTGACAAAAAAGTGTAACAGATTGCATACCCTAGCTTTAAGTCAAATTTGTAGGAACATCTGAAACATAATAATACAGTGCATAATATTAGTAATGATAATACTATAATTATTATACAGTAATAATAAATAGCTACATATGGTACTGTACTGTACCTTGAGCTGACAAACTGCTGAAGCTGGCCAGTATTTTCGCAAACGTCACAAAGTTGCATTTAACCTGAATTTTTTATATAATAGACTTTATGACAGTCCATTCAAAAGTACCAGTTGTATGTAAATGGGATGTTCTTAACCCAAGGATGCCAAAATAACAATAAAATGTCTCTATAGCTCTGTTTTCCAGGAGCTGGCAGGATGCCAGACTTGAAGTCCGAATTACAAAAAAAGAAAACCGTTTCAGATCAGTCTCATATTTCTGCAATGTGGCATTATCGTCACTGTGGAAATGACTCTCAGGCTTTTGGTGACGTCACTTAATTCCTCAGTAAAGCCCAGATATTAGAGACCTAGGTCACTGTGCAAGTTTGGTGTCACGTGCATGGGCGCTGGTTACCTCCCCCAGGACAACAGAATGGATCTTTCAAACACTAAGAGAGAGTACTGTTCACAATGAACGCATGTCCTGTTTCAATGAACATCCCCTGATATACTATATGATGTTTCTCGACCAGCATGTCATGTAAAAGTGAATTTTTCTAACAAATCTAGACTTACTTTTCAGGCATCTGTAGTGTACCAATAAGCTGGAACCAGCATATGCTAATACATATCTCTGCCAATACACAGCAAAAAGTGCTGCATCTTCAGTATGACTTTTTGGAAGTAATATGATTCATGGATGCTGGTTTATTTGTCAAAAAAAGTGAAGTGAACAAACCTGGAATGTTACTCTCAGCTGACTACAAATTGCACCTAAAATAATTACAGGCAACATTTTGTTCCAAGAATCAGACAATCCATTTACAACAAATAATCCATCGGTAAACCATGCTTTCTTCAGATTAGGTATGATCTTGTTGTGCATAATCCATACTCTTATAAATACAGCCTTTGCAAAGTATAAATTCTAAAACATGCATCGGAACAGCTTTGCTACAGCAGCTACATTAATGCAAGAACTCCAAGGTTCACGAAAAAAAATAAATAAAACTGGCTTTGACATCCTCCATTACAGTACACGTGCACGATATTTGCATATCTCCCAATACCCACTGCGATCTTCAGGAATGATTTAAATTCCTGTGAATCTATAAGCAAAATAACTTTTCATTAAAAAAAGCACTCACCCTGTTGCAATACTGCCTATCACACTTTGTGACATTGTGCCTTGTAGGCATTGAATGAGACTTACCCAGGTAATAAGGTAAGTGATGGGAATATCAGAGTTATGACTCAGCAACACTGCAACTAGTACTCTGCTTACACCAGAGGTAAATCACATACACAAGAAATACATTACTTAGATGAGTCTTTTGACTGATGGGAGCAGGGACACACAGGTGCAAGATGGGGTGCATTCAAAATAGACAGTCATACATTTAGGAGTCAAATTCTGAACAAAACCAATACATATTAAAAAAAAAAAACAGCCAAAACTGAGTCATGCATCTTCCTCAGTCACCAAAGAGAATACCTTCATCTTCATCACCGTCGTTATCGGACAAATCCTCGCCCTGTTTTTTGCCGTGTGCTCCTATGATTGAAAGAAGGAAGACACAAAAAGCACAAGAAAATTCAAAATAGCATGATTGACAAGACAAAGAGGGAGAGAGAAGAGCCGACAAACGGTTGCAAAAGACTAAGAGAGATCAGCTAGAGAGACCTTCAGAGCAGAAACAGCATAAACACGGTCTCTGAGAGACTCATATTCCACCACTTGCAAACACAGAAGGATACGCACTGCGATATATGCAAACACATTAGCAGCTATTGTATAGCTCCAGTTCATATTTATGCCACACCATACAAACATTTTTACCATTTTGCATATGATACAGAAGAATTTAATACTGGCACCTTTAATTTGAAATTATAGTGCAACACCTGCAGTAACAAACTTGAGACACTTGCAAATATTTATAAGACCGCTTGAGAGTCTTAATAATTTTGACTTGTTAGCAATGCTTAACGGAACATGAACAGAGACCAGGTGCATGTCATTTCTTTTTTAACCACCCCCCTCCCCCCCCCAAAAAAAAAACACACAAAAAGTTTTAGCTGAAATTATTATTATTATTTATGACTTCCATTTTACACAATGGACTAATGTCAAGAAAATGTATTTTTCATATATGATTTACATAGTGAAGTTGGTGAGAACATCTCCATAATAGATCAGAACAGTATAGAGAAGGAATCTGTATTAGCAGTATAAGCAGTTGCTAATGCAGCGTAAAAAAGGATCTGAAAAATCATAATAATATATTTCAACTTCAATGTACATATTTTTCATTGTGTTCAATATATGACACCCTATAAATAATTCAATCTGAGTTTGCATTGTAAACAAATGTGACAATTAAAGGCTTTACTCTAAGGTCAAGGTAATGCTGTAATATAACCGCAGAACAGTGCCCAAGAGACCAAACAAAAGTGTTTACGTAACTATCACATTCAGCACTCATTCTCCCAATCAAAAAGACAAAAAACACCACAATCCTGCTTGAGCTATACGTTTGAAGCATAAAAAGCAACTGGATATCTATCAATAATTTATTCCTGATTTATATCTAGAAATGTTATGAGGAAGGAATAGTCATAAGACCAACAAAGTGAAATTTAACTAAATTTATCTACAACTGCCTTTTCTCGAGTTATGTAAGTTAGTTTTAAAACTTTTTTATTGTGCAATATTGATATGACTGCATTCTAAGTACTTTATTAATGATTTGCTATAGAAGGGTGTAAAAGAAAGAATATTTATTTTTTACAACAATAAAAGTTGTAAAATAATAAGGGATTATAAATCCCCTCATAGCATATTTTATTTATGATTCTTGACATTCAAAACATGTAAAATGACTCCATTCAACCATTTAATTTGAAATAAATATGTCAAGCTTCTGAGAAGCATGTCCGTTAAATAAGGGATTTGAAAAATTTACAATTATGCGAAACAGCTGGCATCAAAACGGCCTTCAAGCTTTAAATGAAAACTTCAAGAGTGGAGTTTTTTGGCTTTCCGATGTGCTTGTTTATGACTTATTCTTAAATTGGAATAAACAATGTTTTTCTTCTGACCCTCACTTCCTTTCCTCATTTAACCTTGTTGGCTTTTTAAGTAGAGCTCCTTGAAAAAGCCCTTCCTCAACTGTTAACTCTCAACAGCCACCCCCATGACTTCAAGTGCCATGGGTCCACCATGCTGTGAATGGGCAGCACCTGCAAGACTAGGCCACATGGACACCCCCCAAGAAATGCCCTAGCATATCAAACTGGAGTTCAATAACCCACAACTCAAAATGGTCAGAACAGCAGGCTCTACAATAGCAAGGGGTCAATACTGATCTGTAGATTGGGGATTTGTAACTGAGCTGGTGTTGGGGGAGTTGAAGGGGGGGGCACATAAATCTCATTATATCAGAGTTGTGCCCCCACCCCCTCCCCGCAATTCTTCCACTTCCTTGAGAAGCGCAGATGGAACTGGCAATGCATTAGATGGAACAGAGCAGACTCTGTGAGAAGGGGAGACGCCACCTCAATACAAAATGCCTCCATTCCTGGAAAAATAAGGTTCTGAATGCCAACAACTCATTTCACAAAGGTCAGATATTATAAGCGACTTAAAATGTTCAATAAGTTATATTCTGCCTCTAAAAATCCTATGATGGCCCTTGTGAAATATTACGGAAAAAAGCTAAGGGATTGTAATCCTTTCGGTAAAGGAAGCAGACATTTTAATGGTGGAGAAAAATAGGGCGCATCTTCACATATCATGTGTGACATAAAAGCAAAAGCAGGTCACTGTCCATTTTATGACTCGTAAAAAAAAGTACAGAAAAGCACTATAATCATAAGATGCTACTGAGAATAAGACATTTCACTTAGCAGCAGAGCCTTCATACCACTCTACCTAAACAAAGGAGCTCAGATTGCTATAAGGTTAAGAACAGGCGATTCCCGAATGGTTCCCCTTGTTTTTTCTTAATAAGGAAATCACTTGTGGTCTTTAATGGAACTTTCAGAAATAAGCATAAATAGCATTTAGCCGAAAACGATAATTGAACACAGCTGTTAAATGGCAAGCTATTTTATCTCCAGATGTTCTGCAATGTGATAAAGAGCATACCGTTTAATTGCCATCAATCATCATTACTCAAAGGAGTCAGTCCCATATATTAAGAGAGGTGCAGGTAAAATAGCTAATATGGAGTCCACATTGTGAAACGTGTGGCTTTACAGTATTAGTTTATAAACCCTGGGAGACACGCTTCCCTTTAAAAGGCAATTTGTTCCTTAAAACAAGCGACAAAATTTTTGGACACATTAATTAATTTTGCCAGTAGCTGTCAAACTTCAAAGAGTGGTAGACAGAAATCCGAAATTTATTTTGAAAAAAAAATATTATGCTATTCGAGGACAATATAGGACATTTTTCCCCAAAGTATTTCCCTCAACACCTATAATACACACAGTAGTTGAATTATGACACATCCCTACTGAAAATTACAAATTATGCTGATTTTGCAACAAAAGAAACAGATAATGAGACTAATGGTTCCAGTGGCCAGTCTTTAATGGTCCTTTTAAATAAAAATAATAGCTTTCTATGGAAAAAATTATGATTTATTAACTGTGTGTATTATAATGAATTGTAATAAAACCAGGCACAGAAGGCTGAAAAAGGCATTTCATCCAAATATGGCTAATGATAGGCTACCTGTTACCTCATTAATGACCCTGAATTTTTAGCTGTGATTGTATTGTACCTGGCATTAGATGCACAGTGTCAGTTCCAAGTGAGTTCCATTTATCTCACAATAGCAATTCATTCAAAGACAGCACAGTACTGTGGAAGACAAGATTCCTATTATAATTCACGTTATTTTGGGTTCATTTACTTAGCAGCTTGGTGGATCAAAATCCCTTTCAAGAAAAAAATAATGGAAAAATAATCAGTTATTGAATGCACACTCTTAATTTCTTCATCGCACATATCGGGTTTCACTGTAATAGATGTGCAGAATCCAAAGCCATCTTTTAAACATTTTTGGATCCGTATGGATCCGATTCACATGTATTAGAATCACCGTAGATCTGTGTGACGTAAAGATGAGGAAACCACACCTACATCTTTCATTGAACCTCCTCTATCTGAAATTTGATATCAACCTTAAGAAAAGGACAGTAATCACATTGAAAAGCACTCAAGTGCTTTTTGTGTGGGCAAGCCATCCCAGAATCAGGACCACAAGTAGGTCAGTCAGATCTCTGCATGTCATTTAAGTCTGAGTGAATTACGTACTGACAACAATGCATGCGGTGCAAATATAATGCATTTAGTTTGGGGTGGGGGCAGGAACTGTACCCAGTGGCAGAGTGTCACCCCTGAGTGGGCTGCCCTGGGCCGAGGGTCCACTGTCACTGAAGGCCACTGCCATCACCGGCTGATGCCCTCATGGTGGCGGTAAATCAAGCCAGCCAAGTGACTGTTGTGTCTCCGATTGATGCGGCTCCCGGTTTGTTCACCTGCGCCTTTGACACGCTCGGTGTACTGCTTTATCTGCCCACGGCGACACACGATCCTGGCACCACCCAGCGCTGGACAGACACGGCCCTCCAAACTCATTTCCACGCCGCATTACCGCCTGCCACCACTCGGGGACAGCCTGGCAGGGGCAGTGGCGACAGCTACAGCTTTTGCCATTCCGTTCTGCCTAAACTCTTCTCTCAGACAGAGGTTTTCTACTGTGATTGTATACCTGAGGTTTTACGGCTTTAAGCATCACATAATATGTAATGTGTGTCCCTAAGCTGTACGCTTGCAAACGTTTCGGTACCGACAGCACCTTGGCATCAGTGTAAAGGCGATCATTTATACACCTTAAAATCGCCATATTCGTTGTTAGATCCAGCTCAATCACAGATTTCTGTTATCCTGACACAGTGATATTAAGGCATACTTCAGATAAAGAATAAGATTTAATCCATCTAAAATGACATATGTGTCCAATACAAAAAAAAGCACAGACACTCACTTCATTGGGGCAAATAGATAAAGTTTGACATTACAGCAATTATATATTATTATACACTTTATAATGGCCACTTTATTAGGTACATGCAGCTAGTTCAGGGTAGAACCTAGTCTTCGTTCCAGAAGTACTTCAAGGGTTCTGTGTTCAGAGAAGCCTTTCTGCACACCACAGTTGTAATGAGCTGTTATTTTTGCACTTGTGGCCTTCCTGTTAGCTTTAATGAGTCTGCCCATTCTCCTGTGACCTCTCGCATTAACAAGGTGTTTTCACCCGCAGAACTGCCACTAACTGGATGTTTTTTTGTTTATCGCACCATTCCGTATAAACTCTAGACGCCGTAGTGTGTGAAAATCCTAGGAGGGTGGCCCTCTCTGAGATGTGGGGATCAACACGTCTGGCACCAATAATCACACCACATTTAAAATCACTTATATCATGTATGTTAGCTCTTCTAATGCTTAGCCAAACAGTAACAACCTCTTGACCCAGTTGCAATCACATGATTTACTGTCTGGAGGAGCAGGCTATTTGCATTAACAAGCATGTGTACTGAATAAAGTGGCCATGGAGTATATCTGTATAGGTATGTAGGTTCTATAAAAGTATGCAATATGGAATTATTTTTATGAGTGAAAATAAATGGGTCCAGTTACCAGCTGACAGCAGGTTCACTCTGGAACAATCTCCAGAACTTGTGCACGTCATTCTCCTCCATAAAATGGCAATCTGCTGGTTCTATTTTTTTTTTAAATACCCATATCCAGTGTTGGGAATTTTAGGTCCAGAATTTACAAATCCAGACCAGGATTTTGTTTCTACTAACCAGTTGAGTACTCAATGACTGTGACTCTTTATACTCAACTGGTTGGTAGAAAAAAATGCTGGTCTGGATTTGTAGCTGCTGGACTTGAAGTGTCTAACACTGACCATATCTTTATGTGCTTTTTCATCAGTTACTAAGTATACATTTTCTACATTGTTTAGGATTACTTTTGTTTCTTAAGATTCAGCTAACCAGCTAACCAACCTACTGACTAAACACTGGATAAACAAAACCCTGCACTGAAGAAATACCAAAATAGATTTTTTTGAAATTGTCTAATTTTTATGGGAATATGAGCCGTTAAAATTATAATTTATTTATAATTTACTGCACTTTACAATAAATTATACATATTTTACACAAGCAGATAAATAAGGCTCAACAAAAAGTCTGTAATAAAAAGAATCAATTTAATTGTTGTTTTACTGAAGCAATTCAGTTAAAGCACATTTTTCAAGGTATCACAGCAGTCATGCTTCTGGGACTAGAATATGACACATTCAAGTCGTGAGTCTGTCCAGTTCCGTACTTGGCTGCCTACTTGTATTGAACAAATAATACAATTTTACATCACGAACTAACGCTTCATTAAATTAAATTATTAAATTATAAAAACAAAACCAGTTAAAATGCTTTCAATCTACCATGATAGGAAAGAGTGTACTTCATTAAGGTTAAGATGGCAAGTAAGCCTTAACTTAGCTTCTAAATATAATTTGGCATATTATCTATTGTTTCTCAAGGAATTTTCAACACTAAGTGATAATTTAGTAATTAGTCAATACATAATTATTAAAATTTCTTCCCTTATTCTTAAAATATGTTCCTTTTTCCCTGACCTTCCCGGCAATCCACAGTCCGCTATACTTTTCAGACACGTGTGTGGTGTGGGTGAAATCCATAGGTATTTTTAGATACAATATAAATATTAAATTATAAGAATAGTATTAAGGATATAATTAGTTTTAGAAAACTCATCTACATTACCATTTATTTATTTATATTTTGTTTGTTCATTTATGTATAAATTAAAAAGTAATAAAAAACAAATCCCTTAGAAACATCGGTACGGATAGCTATGCAGTTGATGATTAAATATTTGGCCACAAGCGAATCCTGTAATTATATCTAATAATTAAATTAGAATTCCCCAGGTTAACATGCCTATATCCTACAGAAACAAGATTTGTTTAATCTACATGGAGTTCTTTCTGTTGCACTTTCCTGAGCCACGCCTTCTAAAAACCAGGCCTTTAATAGTAACACTAGGGCCATTCAGGCCTACAGCTGTTCAGGTGGAAAGAAACCGGAAAAGCCTAATAATCCTTCATGCGGCTGCCAAACACCAGGCTCTCGGTCTGGTTGCTGTCCTGCACAGCTGGCTCAAAATGGCCAACAGAGTCGCATAAGCTGGGTAGACAGGAAATGATCTAAAACAGGGACCATCATTCTCCAAACACCTTTTACAAGAGTAACTCCTTTTTCTGGCATATTCATTGACCACTTGTTAGACTGACAAATAAATAAATGAAAATGTAAATAAGTGTTGCACAACATATTTGCATATTTAACAATTCTTGTATTATGTATTGCTAATGAAAATGTAACACTCTGCTTATAAGTGTTATGAAAAAGAAATGTAGGATATTTCATAGAATATGTTACCTGGGAGGTCAGCGTGTTACTTTTATAAATCAAGAACAGTAGAATTACCACTTGTCTGGGTATTTCATAGTGCTAACATGCTGGTGTTCACACGTAAAGCCCTTTAAGCTTATCATTTTTAAAAAATGCATATTAACTAGGCTACAACCATCAGTGTTGCATTACGTTCTGTGCCACTTTTATATGATATATCATTGGTTAAAAACTTTGCTGTATCTGCTAGGATACCCTGAAACCTACCCTAAAGAGGCGTAAATAACTTGGGAGATTATTGGTCAATAGATATGATTAACGGGTCTAATCAAAAGAAAATCTGCCTGTTGAATCACTACTTAATCGTCATACTGTAAAAAGTAGTACCTGACATAATACAGAAATACATAATACAGAAATAAATAATATTCTGGACTGTTTCACTGATGAAATTTTTAAATGCGAAGTGAAAGGAAATACAGACGCTCCTCTATTTACGAACGTTCAACTTACGAACTTTCAGACATATGAACGAAGTCCAAACTGTGTTCACTGGGCTCCCGTTTCCTATTCGCAACATCATTTTTTTTTTCTGCGCTCCAGTTCCGCCTAGTACAACTTCTGGCCGCTACTCCCGCCGCGCAGCAGCGTAGCGTGCGTACTCCCAGCATCCTAGTTCTTTGTACTGGCCTATGCCCTTAAAATGATGCTGAATGACGACTTACGAACATTTCAATTTGCGAACGGCCATTCGGAACGTGTCTCGTTAGTTGGTAGAGGAGCGTCTGTGAATATTTCTATTTCCTCATTGTACTAAATGAATGACCAAACATAAAAGTATACTTTTAGCAATAAAACATTTTGAGTATCTATTCGTATGCATGGGCATTACTACTCCACTACTCTACTAGGATGCTATCTTTCAATAAATAATTGCATAGTAGCATTTTCAGCAACACTGCTATTGACAAAAATAAAACAAACAGGATGACTTAATGTTCTTTAAATGCTTTAAGTTCTAGGAAGCTTTTTTAACAACACCAATTAAAATATCCAGTTTTATATCAGTGTTACATATTTTTAATTATTACCTGGACTTGAAGATAAAAAAGTAACTCTAAAATGTATGTGTAAACTCTAGTGGTAGTGTGTAAATTTTGAGTGTTGAATACCAATAACTGATATATTTTTCACTGATACTTATACCTGGTGAATGAGCCAACAGGATCTTTTGGCCTCCGCCAAATAAAATAGCTGATTGTCCAATGTAATCATCTCCCTTGTTTTAGTAGTTGAGTCTTCAGCTGGTGCTGCTAACTTTGAATATTGATGTTATCGAGTTTATATACCTGCTCGCAATAATCGGCCGAGATGGACACATGCACCGTAACTGATATGGTAGCTGGTATATCATGCATCTCCCTAGTAAACTATCATGTACTCGCTTTATTATAATGTATTAAATGGAGACACATAGAAGTGTGAAAGCATGCTTCATAGTAGAACAACCCTCTAGTCTGGAAAACTAGGACAGGGGGATGCTGCAACTTCAAGTGATTTGCTAAATGGGCATTTCTAGAAGGATAATTTGCTTCTGATTTTGATATCTGAGGATGTTCGAGAGAAGATTTGCTCAGTCAGCAGCCGTCGCTGCCCCATCACTGGCATTTCTGAACTGGACTCAGAACAATAGCAGCAACAAAGGCAGAAACGAGTCCATAAATGACATTAGTTAGGCAAAGGAAAAGACTCTTTCCCAGCTCTTTCCCTATGATTTCTATTCATTTTCAGATTTGTTCACTTTTCATACAGATTCATATTTTAATAAAATAAGGACCAAGCTGATTTTTGAATAAATGGAATCATTAGTCATTAGAATTAAAGCTTCAAAATTTGATATAACTACTAAACAGCCTGTAATCAGTGGAAGCTACTATGCTCCTCTGGTACCTGACCCAGATACACAATGAACTTATCCTCTGAGGACTATATACTGAATACTTCACATTCAACACTCAGAGAATGTGACAAAGGTTTAGCATAAGTTGAAAATAAAGGAGTATTTCTGTAATACCTTCTGACAGAATAATTTCAGGAAGTCAGCTTTATAATAAGTCAGTATAAAAATAAATTCTGTGGAAAAGGGTTCTGGACAATATATTTTCATTCTTACAAAGGGGATTAGCTAAGTATAATTACAGATGGCAACTCAGCAATGTGGATTAATTATCATTATTGCAATTTAAAATTTAGAAAGCTGCATCACCAACCCGAGAATGCCTGCAAACTCAGACATTCATACAAAAATCATGCTGCAATAAACTTTCAGATACATAATTTAGACATGGTAAACAAACATAAAATAAATTATGCATGATAAGGTTAAGTCAATCACTTTGGCGAGACACTCTGGCATACAGGCTGGGGACACATCGAAGGCAGTGTTTTCCCTGGCCACTTTTGTGATTGGAGCTATGTCAAAGGCAAAAACTATGCCTTGAGGGCCATTCTATCTTGGGCTAAATTGCTTCACAAAACCCAGAATGAGGGAATTGCTATACTTGAGCCAGCTGGGCAATGGGACTGGGTCTTATAACAATAAAACTCAGGGGTTTGACTTCTATGTAAAACGGTAAAAAATTATATTGTAATTCTAAAAGAAAACAACCAAATCCTCAGGTTCATATAAGTATTAACTGCTCTGTATAATTCAAAGCCAAGCCGAGGTCGTGTTGCTGCATGTTTGTGGGTCATAAGTATTTGCTTTAACTAGGGACTGTCCACACGGTTTGTCTCTCTCCACAATGGCTGTAGCTGATTTGAAGCGAAAGCTTTACACTCGCTGTTAATACTCCGGGTGTAGACGTTAAGTCATTTCGCTCTATTGCTCTGCACACTCCCACTTTGCTTCCAACAGTGCACAGCTTCTCTGGAAATATGCTCATACAGGGATTGTATTAAACAAACATGCAAAACAGGAAAAAAAGGGTTTCTGCTGATCATGTACCAAGGGGTGCACAGAAAAGGAAACTGAAATATTACTAGTGTTATAATGATTAATATAACAACCAACTTGTATACAATCCCAAGACACTTCATCAGCGAATGCAGGGCATGAACGTGCTGCAATATAGTTTTTAATGTGATTTTAGGGTAGCAGTTTGGGTAGAAATGAACTCAAGGCACAGGGTCAGGTCCTGAGCAGGGTGGTAGGTGAACTGCTTCAGTAAATATCCAGTCTCAGGTGTAATAATGCAAAGCTGCAAAATCTGAGAAAAATAAGGTGATGCAAGGTGATGTAACTGCATCAACAAATCTAAGCTAATTGAAGGTAATTTCTGCAAACAGACTTTTTTTTGTGAGGTGCTTCTTCACACTGCTGTGAGCACAGTTGCCGCTTTGGCTGTGGCGGCCAGCGCAGGTTAAGTATCCCACAATTCAAACACTGATACGAGCTGACAGAAGATCTCTTGCATTAGTGGGACATGTCGTTTTCAAACCTGTATCACTCTACTGATCAAGGGCTCTACAAATAAAGAATTTTATGTTATTCATTACCTATGTAAATCATTCACACATTTATCCATTGTTCGTAATCACTAGTCCAATTAGTAATAGTGGTAATTCAGAGCATAACCTTGGAGACTCATCAAACAAGGTGTTGCAGATACTTTGCATCCATAACTATGCTACAATGCTGCTTTATTCATTCCATCTAAAACAGTGAGTTACAGTGAATTTGTACTATATGCAATAGATACTCTTTATTTGCTTTTACTCCAGTTTTTCCCAGTCCGGTCCTTGGGGACCCACAGACAGTCCACGTGTTTGCAAAAATGTGGCTGGCAAACAGCCTGAGGGAGCAAAAATGTGGACTGTCTGGCAGGCAGCTTGGAGGGAGCAAAAATGTGAACTGTTTGGTAGGGAGCTTAGAGGGAGCAAAAATGTGAACCAGCTGTTGGTCCCTGAGAATCGAATTGGGAAACACTGCTTTGTTGAACTAGTCTTAAATTTGTTGTCTACGTACTCATTTGATCCAATATACATCTTATACAATAGATAACGGTGTATATAAGCATGAATATAACGCAGGCCTACAAACTTTGTTACAACAGTATTTCTGTTATACGGCTTATTTCATGCTGAAACAAGATGTGCAACAGAATTGCTAGTTTTGGAACTAATAAATAGGAAAGTATAACATCCTCACCCTCAGAGAAATATTCAGGAGTTTAGCTCATAATTTGTTGCCATGTGTTCTAAAACTAGAATTCTTCAGTTTTTGAGTGGACCGCAATAAACAAGGTGCTCTATGCTACGGGCAAAGAGGAAGCCCCCTCTCTTCACAGCACACACCCACTCACACACAACACACTCCAAAACACACAGTGACAGACAATTCATCTGGATTGCACGGCTCTGTTCGTCCCATTTAGCACTTTGATTTCAGAGTTGATTGATGGCGTTATCTTGCCGGCTTATGAGAGGACGTACCAGTCGCTCTCCTCTCTGTTTCGCTCCATGCTGGCTTTCTTACATACCTCCTTTTCTACAAATTTTCTTGTTGGGTTTTCTGGCACATTCCTTCGATATTCTTTTGACTGTAAAATGAATAAAAGACTACAAAATAACAGGAGGCTCCGAATAGAGTTGAGGACGCATGCAACAGCTGAACTGTCCCATTGGGGGGCCCCCGCCCCCCCCCCGCCCCCGGGGGCGCGCCCAAAAAAACCAAAAAAAAAAAACAAAAAAAAAAAAAAAAAAAAAGAGAGAAAAAAAAAAAAGAAAGAATTAAAAAAAAAAAAAAAAAAAAAAAAAGAGACAAAAAAAAATTTAAAAAATTTTTTTAATATAATATATTATAAA
>JAODKC010000002.1:22753008-22777928 GCA_026777985.1 Mormyrops attenuatus
TGATGAGTACCACCCCTCACTCTTTTGATACCATATTCATATTTCTTCTTCCTTAGCAGAATCAGACAGCTGGCACACAGCCACCTATCAACGCATTATTTGCATAAATAAACCAAACATAAAAGACAAAAATCATTTCTCTTGTTCTGTTCAATGCAGAAGCAATACATTCCATACATTGTAAGACAAAAAATATTAATTGAAAGTGAGGTAAATATTAAGAATAAAGTCCCATGGAAAAAACTAATGATACGCGCTAAGAAGTTAACAGGGTTTATAAGCACGTACATAAAGTTGCTATTTATTTACACATATCAGAGACGCAGCCTGATTTCAGTGCCAGTTGACAAGCAGACAGCCTGTTCTTACATGATTCTCTTTTCTGGCTTCTAGTAAAGATGCATTTTTATCGGTGTCATAATGCTGTCATTCATAAGAGTTCATTTTCATATAATTAAAATATTGTTAGCTTTGCATGGGAGGTGAATCAAAGGAATTGCTTTTCAGTGAATTCACAATAGTTGCTTTCAGTCTGTATATTTTATATTTTTTCTTCTTACTCTTCAGAACACACTCAGCGTGGCTGAGAATAAGACCAGATACGGTTTTAGCTTGAGCGACATTCATTTTTTAAAGGTAATTTATTTTTCTGCTTTTTACAAAGTCGCTCCACAGGCATCTAACACGGAGACACTCGCGACAGTAATAGAGCAATAGCCCAAGGCTAACTTACAGAAAAGGCCATTCCCTATACCACCTGTTGGTGACATCACTTTGACGGGGGTTTTTTGTTATTTTTTGTCCTGCAAAACAGCTCTTCATTTAAAAATAGAAATACAATAATATCAGAGACAGCTTCTTCCCAGCCTTATCTTCCAGCAAACGTGTTCATTAGGTCTCATGAAATGGTTTAGATGAAACAAGCCAAATCCATTTCCTCAAACCTAAATCTAATCAGTCAAGCGAGGCAGAATCATCTGAGGAAAATGGCAATAGGAAGAGTCTGAACATGCAGATGAGCTCTTACATTTGCAGCACTGTCTGCGGTTGCTTTCCATGGGAGTTACCGGGTCATCGAGTGTCAGTTTCTCTGGACATATTTAGCACATGCAAGCTCTGCCCCCTTTGCTGAAATTATAATGAATCCACAAACACCCAAGACACCGCTATGGTGTTCCATCTACACTTAGCACATACTATATAGGCGTAGAGCATTGATTTATCGCCAGTGGCAACAAAAATGCATCCATCCATCCTTTGCGCGACACCAGGAAAACATGCAAACTCCACGCACAGAGCGGGGGGTGACATCGAAACCCCCAACTGTGAGTCAACCACACAACCCATGGAGACACTGTGCCACTCGCTACAAAAAAAACAGAAAGAACTAAATGAAAAAAATAAATAAATGAACCCCTCTTCTGTTCTGCACAGTAGTCTGATAGCACAAGCTGCTGCGTTTGACAGGAAGTGTGATGCAGTGGCAAACCGAGCAGAGTGGCATGCACTGCATGAAGTCGGTGACATGTCAAAAAAAAAATCTACGATGTAGAGGTACCAGACAGAGCCTTTGACAAAGGGAGATTCATATTCATCCTTTTTGGGCATGGTAAGCGTCAGAGAGTGTCTGTGATGTTTTTCAGGCAAAGACAATCATTCTGCATGACAAAGGACTGCATACATTTCAGAAAAACACAAAAGACGTTTCAGAAAATGATCCACTTAAGTAGCAGGTGAAATAAACAAATATATTTTTGTTCAGTATTTATATACACGCACCTTGATTTGGTTAAATGATGGACATATGAATAGATGAATGGATGTGAGTTGCTCTTTTTGCAGCTGGACCATTTTTTGATGGGTGCACGCATGACACCCTGCGCCCATGCGCTGATCCAAGCAGCCCCACGGATAACACAGATTCCCCACCACCCTCAGCCACGTATAGCCCCTTTACCCCCCACTCAATGGCACAAACACTTCACTTCTTTTTTTTTTTGCACAGGGCTATATTCTGCTTACAATACCACATGTGAACTTACCACTTTTTTCGTCCCTAGGATAAGCAATTAAGCAAACCGAACCTTAATTATTCATTTTAAATGGCTGCACACAGATATGGCATTTATATGCAAGGCACCAATGTTGCAATTAAAAAAATAGCTCCATTAGTGCAATCAGAATTATCATAATTTCAAACGATTAAATGAATAGGATATCCAGAAAGGCTAAAATATTCTCAGCAACTTAAGCATGCCCTGTTTGTGCCAGTAAAAATGTGTGACAAAAGTGCATTATAAGTCAATTCGTTTTAATCAGTAAAAGTGATTAAAAATGATGGGAGAATCTCAGCAGCTAAAGCACAAGCTACTTGGATTCGCTGTTTGAATCTGAACGCCGTCGTTTGCTGACTGTTAATGGCCCCGAGCAGCAGAACAAAACTGGCGTTGTTCCATCAAGGGAGGGCAGGTTGAAATTGGTCAGTCATTCTTGGTTGGCTGCAAAAAAATTCTTTGTTGATCTGTCAGGCGCATGGGAGCCACTGACTGCCAGCAGCGAGCGCTCCCTCTTTCAGCCAATCAGCATTCAGCTGTGCACAGCAAGCTCTTAGAAACCAGTGCGACTCATGTCATCTACTTCCTGGGTGAAGGGTGTCATTGTGTGAACAGGTGAAGTAGAAATGGACTGAAAGTGGGGGGAAAACTAGGGGAGAGGTCGA
This sequence comes from Mormyrops attenuatus, assembly GCA_026777985.1. Classification (NCBI taxonomy): domain Eukaryota; kingdom Metazoa; phylum Chordata; class Actinopteri; order Osteoglossiformes; family Mormyridae; genus Mormyrops; species Mormyrops attenuatus. Next base: position 22,755,728 of record JAODKC010000002.1, read on the forward strand.
AAAGTGGGCAGAATCAACTAAAGGCTGCATATGAGGAAAACAAGACACTTGGCACTTAAAAAAGCATGATATGATAACATCTCAGTCTGGTGTGATGACACAGTGATGTCTCAGCACCCATTCAACCACCGCACTCGGGATAATACAATGTTTTGCTGGCTAGGGAACGAAGAATGGGGCTTCATTTGGAATCCAGACTGGGAGAGCTACCACTGCAATTTTTTATCTGGGATGCTGGACTGAACAGCTAACCTCACATGCAGGCCATCAACCAGTTACATGAAAATATATGCTACTGACCAGCTGACCGCACATACATGCCACCAACCCGCCAAATGCACATGTGTACTACTGATACACACACCATTGTGGCTAGAATGATTTGCTAGAATATTTCATGATGCAATTAAATGCAACATGATATAATATAAAAATTATACTGGGGTGATACAAGCTGACCGTTGCTGTTAGTATTCATTTTTTCCCTGTGTACAGCCATTTGCTCATTTGCACCAGATGTACCCTGAATATTCATGTAAAACACTTACGTTCTCCCGATGTGCTCACCTTTTGTTCATGGTAGGCAGCCGGTTGCTGAAAAAACATGACTCATGACACCCTCTTAACAGCAACAGCAGCATTTTGGTCTTTCCGCTTTAGTCTCCACACAGAAAACAAATACGATACAACAGCTTCGGTTTGAACGTAGTGCTTCTCGCCCGTTATTTGAGTCCCTAAATGCTGATTAATAAAAGGAAAAGGTCATTTTCTCGATACAAAAAGTGTGCATTGCCCATTCAGAATTAGTTTGTAAAATTACCTCAATCTAAATTAAATGAGAGGAGCTACTTGATTCTCTGTTTCAGGCCATTAGGAACTTCAGTAAAAGAATGAACCAAAAAATGCTATAGCTTTGGGCTATTCCTAACAATTACCAAAGAGGGGACGAAACTCCTGTGAGTCATGCAACTGGAATTTAAAATATACCCTAAGAGAACTTTGCTTTTATATTCATTTTTTCTCCTTTCAAATGGCAAAAACATATGTAAGCGTACTTATCCTGTGTTCCCTATGCTGGATATGCAAATACCTTAAAACTACTTTAATTTTTTTTTTTAAATGTGTGCTAAATGGCAAAATCTCTACAGCAAATTCAGTTTTCACTTTTGGTTTTTAATTCAAATGCACTCATTTCAGGTAATTAGCCAAAGGTTGTCTTTTTGCATTAGTTACAACCATGCACACTCCCCAATACTCTCCAACACATTACTTGTCCATGTGCATATGATTCTGTAATTGCCACGTATGAAATAATCACTTTTGTAAAGTTTACTTAATACTATTAATACAGGGGTCAGCAGCCCTGCTTATTAAGAGCCGGGCAGCTTTACATTCCAGCCGAACTCTCAATTAATCGTCCGTCAATGAGATCTTGATTTAATGCAGCTGCCAATTCAAATTGCTTCGGATTGAATGCGCATTAACTGAAGGCCTGTCACGCCTTTACAGTAACTGCTACATTGAGACTGATCCTACAGAAAGTTGTGTCGAAGCGATATAAGAAGGTTGATCATATTGTGAAGCTCTTTTTCCAAGAAAAATAAACCACTAAGCACAAGTGACAGAAAATCAACGAGATACCATATTTAATACTGAATAAATGTCCAGTTGCATTAATATGTCTATTAGTGCTATTTTCATGCATCTCAGTGCAGAGTTAAGCCATGTTTTGCATACATATGTTACATGCAGCATAATATATACTCGTATATTTTACCACAGATTTTATCACTCGGTACTAATTGTGGTCCATATTCACAACACTTCATCACCAACTTGACCCCTTCTATCCATTTCATCACTCCTATTTTTAGCGCTAGATTGGGGTAATGTATAGTTAGACAGGGCTATCTATGGCTTTGTGCTCCATGGGAGATTGACCATGAGAACATTGGAGAGATAATTACTGAAAAAAGACTAGAGATTTTTAATTGCCTGCTGTCTCATATATCTGAAGTATACAAAAAAAAAATTCAAACATCGAAAATACCCATTGGATTTTGCACAAGCTGGGGAAAAACGTGGAAACATATATGCTGCAGTTAAGTTAAGCGGCAAGGCTGTCAAAGTCAAGTATATCAAGCTGGAGCATAACTCTTAATTCTGCGATTTTGACCCAGTTTGAGCGTTGATACAGCTCAGTACCTTACAGAAATAGCTGCTCGCCGAAGGAGGCGGAATCAGGACTCCTGCCCCGACGCGTCCGGCTCCTTAACGGCTCTCACGCTGGCCGCACAAAAGCCACGGCATGGTTGAGGCGGCCATGAAGCATGAGGCCGACGTGGGCTTTAATTATCTGCGGGTTCTGCGGCGGGGGGCTTGTGAGTCGGCCTGACATTTCTCAGTGTTTACACGAACGCGTGCCGAATCGGAGTCAGTCCTCCGCAGATCCGCCGGGACTGGCGAAGACGGGGCCGTCGTGCCGCTCGCTGGAGCCGCGGATGTTTGGACGAAGCATCCGTCTAATTAACAACCATCAAAAACAAATGAATGGATGGTGTGAATAATTAGCCAGCAAAATCAAGAGTGACTGCTGTGCATTCCCACCTGTGCACCTTCCCCGTGTGCGCCCGCTGAAGGATGGCGAGACAGCGGTCGGACCAGCTCTCCTTCTAATCTCCTAACAACAGAGGACGCGACAATATCACTTCCCCCAGACAGCCTTACCCAGTTAGCGATAATTTCTCTGCAGATTAAAAGACGCGGCGAAGCCGCCCTTGATATTAGCAGACTATTTGTCATGGGGGTCTGGTGAGAGGGCCATGGAGGAAAGACAGACAAAATGGCTGTGCCGAGATTCATTGCTTACATCAGCAGATTGTGTGCGCAACAAAAAAAGGACACAAGAGTTAAACTGTCTAATTGTTAGTGCTGCGTGAGGGGTCGTTTGTCAGGCTGTTTATTTCTGTCCCAACGATCATGTTCTTGCGTGGTTATTTAATCGATTTCATTAGAGCAGTTTTGGAAAAGAAAAGGAGTCTAGATATTTATAACCATTTAATTATTACTTAAAAAAACCATTGGCTAATTTCTATAAATATGAGCAAAGTAGGCCATTACCATGTGGAGACCATCAGCTTGGACCAGAATAGCATCACTGTTTGACACCCAGCTTCTCATGTAGCCTATGAGCATTATTAAGCAACTAGCAATTAGCTTGTTGTTCCAATATAAGGGTACCATAATTCTTTAAGGCTTTTATTGTGTAAATAATAAGTAGATGTACCATGACTCTACAACAGAACCTCACAGCAGCTGTAACTAAGGATATGCATTTCCGCCATGTTGTAATGCACAGAAAAGTGTTCATTTTTGGTAATGTTAAACTATGAGAAAACAGAGGCTCACACAGGTACTACGGCAGCTAAGAATCTACGAATAAATACTTGAGAAAGGGGAGATACTATAGGTTGTAAGTATAAGCAATTTAGCCTGGAGTTATCATGCAGGTTGAAGCATTTCTAAGAAGCAGGGTTTAGAAAGTTCATGTTAAGTATAGGTCGAGTGTGGATGAATATTATTATTTACTCTCGCCCCTCTTTATCCCCCTGAGCTGAACATTAGCTTTAAACTTGCACATATTACACACATAAATCTGGCAATAAGTGTGGAGGAAACAGTAACGCCTAGTCTGATTCCACCCCGCGCGGTTATGTTGCTCGAAGATCTGAGAAAATTTCTCCTGCTCCCCGCGCCTCATACTTCCTGCTTGTCTTCTGCCTTGCTTCCTGTTGCATTTACAATGACTGTATTGATATGCAAAAGAGAGAAGGTACAGAGAGTTTGATCTAAGTTAACTGTTTAACTGAAGAAATGATCTGAGAGCTTACACATACTAAATAAAAATTTCCCAGTCAGCTCATCATTCTAAGGCCCCTATTGATCCGTAGCGGAGTGCGTCTCACTAGATGATCCGCAGAAGAATATTCAAAGCAGATAATCACTTAGGACAACTCCAGGGACTGTTTTAAAAACCTCATGGGCGACTTTTAGGTCTCTCCCTAATCCCCTCGTATGTAAACACATTAAAGCGTTACAAATGGTGGATCCTTATTTGGATTTTTTTCAGAGGCTTAAAAAATTGGCCAGTGTTGAATAAGGCAGTTTCTTTTTCCTTAACATAGATATAATTACTGGTAGCCTATATGCCCAAAATCACTGCAGCATTTCATGTTGCCATGACAGCTGGCATGTCAGGTTAAGTTTGAGGATAGATTTATAATCTTGCAGTAAAGATAACTGGGACTCATTGGTACTTCTGTGCATGGTATGTTATTAAACTAGGTTCCCTTGCATTCTGGTTTTGGCCATCATTTCTCCTATACAACAATGTGCTGCTGGCTATCAAGCACAGTCGGGGGTATCCTTTAGCTAATGAGATGTTAAACTAAGGCCTTGACTCCTATGATGAAAGATTATATTCCATTTACTTCAAACTGTAGGGGATAATCCTGATGTACCGATAAATTTGCACCCATCAGACACTTTAAACCTTGTGCCATCAAGTAACCCCTTGAATCAAACGGCAAAATCCACACATAAATTGTGGCAGTAATCTCTCCACAAAATGGATGTGCAATTCCAAAGAAGAAAAATGTTACATAAACAGAAAAAAAACAGTCACAGATATAACACACCCTGTATATATTAAATAGAAATGGGCAGGACAATATTTAATTATCCTATAAAGTTCCTTAGCAAACAGCCCTGGTGATAAACCTACAGATGGTCAAATTAAAGTGGATCAGAGCAGCAGAGGACATAGAAATCTGGCACTCTTCAAATGTTTACAGGTAGCTTATCATGTGACTGAGGGGTCCAGGAGAGGAGATACGCAGCCCTGGCAGAATCAGAACGACTCCATGGATGAAAAATTGAGAGGAGAAAGTGGGATGCACAAAAATAAATATGTAGCCCCACACGGCACATTGATTGCATGCCTTGATGAATGTTGTTCACACCAACAGCTGTAAAGCTGCTCAAACTGCAGTGATTATTTGCACGCTTCCTTTCCGTAGTTGACCATTAATCATAATTATAGATACAGTGGCTTTTCTAAGACACATGCCACATACTTTAGGAGCCATGTAAACAAAATCCAATAAGAAAATGTAAAAGATATCCTCTTTTCCAAGTAAAATGATTTATTTGCTATATGCAGAGATAAAAATGTCTTGTGACACAGGAATAATTTGTTGCATGCATTTCTGTCAAGGTGGCACTCAGCAATGTGTGTATTTACAGCAACATATGATCACACCTGATCCTGCTACCCTTATACTGCTGACACAGAGGTCCTAAGAGACATTATAGCTGGCCAATGACTACCTGATTTATAAGACGCTCTAGTTAAATTGGGAAAAAATGAGGTAGAATTGAGGAAAACCTTTTACATATCTTTGCTGATAATGTTAAAAACGTTTTATATCAATATCATAATTTAATATACTGTTCCATCAGATTTTTAAGGTTTTAAAATTTAAAATCTCAAATTATTCTGGAAGGAGTCTCCCCTAATGTATTAGAATAATACTGCTGAGCAAAAACTCATGACCCAGATGTTAAATGTAAAATCAGAGTGCTAATAATAGCAGAATGTGTTTTGGCATGAGTGGTTGACCTCCCAAGACCACATTAAGATGCCAAAAGAACTTGTGTACAAGCTATTCGACAGCATTAATTTTGAGGATGACAGGGGAGGAAAACAAAAACTATCGCAGGAGGAGATCAGCCACTTTTTACGTGGAAATGTCATGACCAATACTGAATAAACATTCTGTTTTTTCTTTGGCCAATTATGTTTCTTTGAAGCTGGGTCAAATAAATCCCTCACTGCAAAGGCTGCAAATAAAAAGGTCTCAGAATTACACAATACTTTGAAATAATGAGTGTAATTAGCGTTATTGCAGCTAGGAAGCTACGTTTGGTTGATAAGAAAAGCCTGTGAATGAACACCAGAATGTAATTAACTGCTTTGAAAAAGTATTTAGAAAAAAATGTTTCTTGTTACAAAACATTTATATAAAATTCATTTCTTGTGCTGGTTTTGATATTGACTGACAACAGAGCACTACAGCATGGTAAATCCTTCACAGAGACACGGTAAATAACAGATCCTTCACAAAGACGTGATAAACAACAGATCCTTCAGAGAGACAGGTACTGGGGGAAACCGGAAATAATGCTGAGTAAAGGAAAAACAGCTTGATTACGGCCAGTCTGAAACATGAATTGGTTTCAGGGCTATATATAGAAGCGACCTTGATGTCTTGCTAAGACGTCTGGACTTTTGGTGATACTGTCAGGGTACGGGCCATTGGAAAATTAGAGTGGATCTGAACACTCTCTGCAAAATTGGTTCTAGGATAAGTTCTTATGGTTTTCAGTGTTGAGTGCATCATCTATAAATAGCACCTCAGTGTTAAGATTACCAAGGAAATATTACGCTAAGCATATTTTATTGAATGTAAAGACATTTTAAATTGCATGGCATAATCCAAGAAGACAAGCAAAAGAATTACAGCATCTCTATTTTTCAGGCAGCAAAAGAATAAAGTAAGAATGTATGTATCTCAGTTTAGGGTTCATTACTGAATAAATCTATGAATCACCTGTTTCTCTCTGCTGAGTCTGAAAATGCACAGGAGGTATAATGTATTTTGCAGAAGGAAAAAATATTAATTTAAGATAAAATTGCTCCAGAAATTATATCTTAAAGATGAAAGCACGTCTCTCAGATCTGACAGTGTGTATTGTACTACTGAAAATGATTCACCTTTGCCTCCTCGTGAAAAAGGGGGAGAAAGGGGAAAAAAAAATCTAACTACAAGAAAGTCTTATAAATGCTTTTCTACAGGATGTGTAATATGTAAGCGGACAGGATAGGTAGCCAACTACTCTACCTGGTTAAAACTGCAAGTGGTATGCGTAGTTTAGCAGGTAAAACACATAAACTTGCTTCAGTCCTCTTTAAACAAGCAGATTGGTCGCCGCAGATGAATCGAAACCCTATTCAGACGTATCAGATGCGGCAAACGCCTTCGCTATCGATCCAGGCCAGAATACAAGCTCTAGCTACATTCTGAGTCTCCCCAAAGCTCCAAATAAGGTTAATCATAAATTACTGTGGAAACACGTCCCGCAGAAAAGACACTGATTTGCAAACAGCTGGCGGGTATCGGCAGAAGGGGAAGGCCGCAGCAGTGCCGGCCGCCCTGGCTCATAGCCTCTCAATTTCACAGCAAACAGGCTTCACTCCCACTCATCTGGTGTTCAGCCGGCTAAGGAGGACTCTCTCCCTCACACGCCACATGTTCCCGCCACCACCGCGCCGTGTGCTGAGGCGGCAGGGGCGTGTCCGTCGCCGAGCTCAGTGGAGCAGCCGTAATGACTCGGCCTTTTATCCCCGAGAACAAGTCAGCGACGAGCGCTGTCATAAATCTTATTATCCGTAACGGGAGAAATCTCGAGTGAGGCGCTTATCTGTGAGGAGGGCCCCTGGCAGTAAGGCACTTCCATAGGGGGCTTGTTGGTGGAGTGGGGAGCAGCACAGCATGAAGTTTGAGGAGAGAAAAACAACAACAGCACTGACCCTCAGAAGAACCAGGCAGACGTGTCAAAAGTTTGTTTTCTTAACCTCACAGAAGGCTGTGAAGTCAGGATAGGCTTCTTCCCAATTTTCTCTATGGTGTTATGGATTGATTAAAAGTACAGTATAATCCCATTATAGTGGACTCGCTTATAACAGGATATCGTCTATAACATATGAGGTTCACTGGTCCCGGCTGTGCGCCTTTACGAACATGCAGAAAAAGCACTAGATTATAACGGACAAACAATTTGGTCTCCAGGGCCGCTTTTAGCTGTAGTTTTGTTTGGCTGTAACAGACATGCAGGCTCCGCCTACAAGGTGTGTGGCGTGCCGGTGATATCCAGTGCAGATACGTATTATTAATAGTCACGCTCTATAAATAGGTGTGGCATAACAGCAGGCAACACTGATTGGTCTGTGTGGCTGTCCATCACCAGGCACGCTGTGCGTCTGCAGACGACGCTCGCAGCTGGAGGGATGCAGTAAGCAATGAGGTCAAGGTTACTACTGTACCGTACATGTATAACCACTTATAGGCCATATATACTTCCAACAGTCAGGTAAAGTTGGATTACTACATGTACAATATAATAATCTATACCACAAGTGTGTCTGCTGGGGTGTGGCATGAGTAAACGGTGTCCTGTAGTTCTGGGCATACAGGAACTCTGGATATAAAGGACTTTGGATATAAGGGACTGTTTTTCCAGATCCCTTAAAGTGCGTTATAATGGGATTGTACTGTACTATACCCCAGCGTAATCAGGTAGCTCTCGACTATAGTTCTGCCAGATCTATTAGGTTATGCACCCCCTGTCATACTGTAGCTTTGGTGGGCTGTTTTTGTCTGAATTCTTGGCAGGATACATTGTACATTTTCCTAACTTGCAGACCTGACCCATAAAACACACTTTTTGTTGTGACATGGAGGTCAAGACTTTGTTGGGTCTTGTTCCAGATAAACTGGCTAATACTGGCTAACCCATCCCAGGCCAGTAATCATTATTTGTGGTCATATTAACCATGACTGTTACATATTAAAGTTATTGGATTTATATTTATAACAAAATCACAAACTTTCAACTCCGAAATTGCCATGATGTCATCACAAATATCATTTATACAGTACAGTCTTTGTGAAAACAAATATTCCATCACTCCAGACCTTATTTTATCATATTGTAATTATTACAAATTAACTTAATCCTATTAATGATCTGCGACTAATATTCCATCACTTCAAGACAATATCTCGATATTAAAACACTCCTGATAATAAGACAGTAATGTCACTAACGAAAAGATAATGTGATTTTAATGTACTTAATTGATGGTTTAAAATCCGTAATGAATATGCCAGTGATATTTCACAAAGGTTTTAGAATTTATATAGCATACAGAACATATGTATCTACTGATTGCACAGGGCAGATTAAATGACGCGATTTCCAAACATCGATGACACTGCCTTTGTTTTTCCCAGTCTTGTAAAAAAAAAAAAAAGCGCTTACTTTGATACTGACATGCCAGTAACATGCGTTTTAAAATGAGGCTATTTGTATGCAAGTATAAATATCACAGAAATCTACAACAAAATGTTTCTCTTTGTTTCTATTTGTTTCAAAATCTATAGACAAGGTTTTGTTTGTTTAACCTGCAGGTATGTGTTGTGTTAATCTTAGATATAAAGTAGGCTTATGATTTTAGAATAGAATAGAATACAATAGAATAGAATAGAATAGAAGCGTTAAGGTTCGGTAGTCACTATGAAGAACGTGGTTATATTAAACTGATGTTATATTAAAATGGAATCAGTATTTACAGACATGGTGTGGGTTCTATAAAAAGAGAAACAATACAAAATATAAACATATAAAATACACATACAAGAATAAAAAATAACACACTAATAAACTACTAACAATAATCCAAATTAAAAAGGATGCTGTTGGCATGACAACAACGTATTCCCCCCACAGTGCTGTCACCCCCCCCCCCACCCCCTCATGTAATTCCTACTCCTCCCTCACCCTCCAACCTCTACAATTTCTACCATTACTGGTTGGATCAACTTGAAAATGTAGTATTACCTTCTCATTTGCACTATGACCAACGTTTTCTATGATGTAACAGTAAGAACCATAACAGACACACCAATGGTATAACTGAATACGTTTACATTTTATTTATTTAGCAGACACCTTTATCCAAAGCAACATTCAATTAAGAAGGCAAGGTCAGACAGTCCCGGGAGCAACTGAGGGTTAAGGGCCTCGCTCAAGGGCCCAATAGTGAAATTACTCTGCTGCCTCTGGTATTCAAACCGTCCAATCACAGGCTGAGCCACACATCTCCACATGTAACCACCATGTAATATCAAAGTGACATACACACACGGACCCCAATGTGACTTTTTCCCCATGCTCAAATGTTACTGCTACCTAGGGCTAAACATCATGGCAAAATATTTTATCGTGATTTTCGCATGAACATGAAAAGGATAAATTGGACTGCAATTTAAAATCTAATTTTAATAAATAAATCATACAAAAAATTGGTGTAGGACGTAACAGAAAACTCAGATAGTACAGTTTGTTGCTGGGTTTTTTCACTGTTTCTCTACTTGTAGGGGACAGGTTTGACACTGAGTTATGTCCACCCATCCTGTATTGAAAAATAAAACGAGATTTTTCCCATATTTCTTTAAATTGAAAGTGGAAACCCTAATTGCTGGGGTCTGTGACTTGAATTCGTTATGGACTACTTCATGGCAATGCTATGAGTAGTGAAATAAATTTTCAGTATTTCCAGCTTTAGTTGGCACAAGTTTTCAGCACAGTTAACAATATAAAATACCACCACTACACCGATGTCGTTTTACCTTGTTTATGCACAATATCTCCTTTTTAAATGATGTGGCTGCTGAGCTGTCAGTTTCTTCACCAACACCAAAGTTTCCTCTGAGGAAGCTCTCACCTCTTCCATGACTTGTGTGTATTACCAAAGCAGGTCGATGTGGCATGCTTCACTAACACTGGCAGTCTCGCTGTGCATTCGTTAGTTGTCTATTCTAAAATGATGATTGGTTGGAATTGACTTTCTGTGATGTTATGTGTTATCAGGCAATGTTCCTGATCAATAGTTTATCTAAATTTTTCATTTTCTTATTGTTTAAATTTTTATATGACCATAACTCGATATGTTGTTTGTATTGTATTCCAAGAATATTTTTGACCACACGCACAGAAACTCAAATTCCAAAAAGTTTTGCAGCAAAGTTTGGTCCTCAGCACCTGTTGTTTTTCAGGGGTCATGAACTCCTGTGGCACAATATAGCCGATCAGTAATTATACAAGGATGGTGATTGGATGGAGGTCAGTTGGAGTATTGGAGCTTGGTACAAGTCCAGGCGGTTTGCTACATTGAAGTATCTGTGATCAGTAGAGGGCATCTCTAAAACAAAAAACTGAAATCTAACTGTAAACATCTTACCATATATTACATTTATTACTGTCCTTTTTAACAAGAACAGTGACACTGCTGGCTCCCAAGTCAAGGACTCAGCTGCGTCATCGTCGAATCATCACTCAGAGACATCCCAGGATGACTGCGGCAGGTGCCACTGCAGTGTCTCACCTCCAAGTCACACCGTCTACCTATTCCTACACCACATCACATGGACCCCTACCTGACAAGGAAGACTTGGAGCACAGCACTTGGATGTATGCTCTTCATCCAATTGTTTAATTAACCACACTGGGTTACACTTCTGAAAAGATGGAAGGATGCTAATGGTGAAAGTCATGGATTCCCTTATTAGAAGTGATATCAGGAAGAAAGGCAAGGAACGGTAGGCAGCAATAATCCTCTTTTCCGCATTAGTAAGTTAAGTAAGAGTAGCGAATGCTACTTAGAAGATCTTACAGTCCCAGTACATTTAATTAGATCCTTCTTTAATTGTACTGAAATTGTTTTCCTGAGAAATGTGTATTAAACACTCTAGTTATAAACTCAAAATAATAAAAAAGGCACTGAATATTCAAATGTTACATTTGTAGTCCCTATGGAGAGAGGTAAAAACTGAATAAAATTTTTTACCTATTTGAAATTATTATTTACTGTAATGCATGAAGTTTGCCTTAAGTTAATATATAGTTTTATTTGAGGAACACTGTTGATTTGGTAATCGATTTGCAGTGTATTTGAGAGTACTCCAAGTATATCATAAACATTCTTAATATGACTTTATTGCATTTCTGGCGATATAACCTAAAAATATCATGATAAATCATAATCACTGCACCAACAGAAATAGTGTAACAGAATGCGTGTAACGGTGTGATGGAAAATGTATTTTCAAACACTAAGCTTTCTAGAAGAGGCAGCTTGACACTATTGGCCACAACAAGTGAAAAAAACAACCACTCAACAAGCTTTCACTATTGCCTTTGTAGACATTGTTGTTTTGAAATACTGTAAAAAATCAGTTCCTTCTTGCAATATAACAGAGATTATGAAGAGAAAAATATTAATATTTCATACGTATATTTAAAAATTTCAATGAGGGAGAAATGATATCTAATTATGCACAAATGGCATTTTTAGCAAAGGAGGCTATGAGCTGCATTTGTATACACACACACACACACACACACACACATATATATATATGGCACCACCTGTCCGTGTCCTTGGCAAAATGTTTAGATTTTAAAAATATATGTATGTTGGCTACGTTTTAAAATACCACGTCAGTGTTAAAAATAACATTCTGATCAAAGTGTCCGTCAGAAATTGCCCTGGTGCTGACCCCTGATCAGTGCAGGTATCAATTTAACAACATGTTAGAAAACATGAAAATGATAGTTCAGTAAATCAGTGGGCAATTTTGTTCCTTTTAATGTTGTACATGCCGTTTCAATTCATGTCATGGCACACCAGCAAGTGGATCTTTGTCTTGCAAGTTTGGCAGCTGGGTAAAAAAGGCGTGACGATGAGCGGCAGATTCCTCCGAGCGCTACAGTTCAGTGTGCGTATGATCTGTGTGCACGGTCCCCTCACACAAGCCTTTGCACTGCACAAGGGAATCACACGCCTGTACTGCACGGCTGCACTTCATTGCTGCTTTAGGTCTTGCCGAGGTCTGGCCACGTGGCCCCTACAGGATTGCGAATGAAAAACGATAAAAGCACCAAAGCACTGAATAATGCAGCTAGGACTCTTATCACGATATCCAAAAATAACTTTCAATTCCTTATCATCGTATTCGGCTGTATGATATAACACTGTATAATAGAAAGACTGCAGGAATAGATTATCACGCTTCCTTGGGAACTGCATGCTATCTTTCATTTTAACTTGCTGTGTAGCACTGCATCATCTCTGTAAGGCACTGAGATTTCCAGACAACAGCACACTCTGGAATCTTTTTTGTTTGTTCGTTTGTTTGTTTTCCAACTGATGCAGCTCGACACAGCACGCAGCAGCAGAGATTCATAAATTAAACGCAATGAATATTTGCCGCGTTACCGAGGCCAATTCTTCCAGTCGATAATGGATAGCTTTGCTCAAACTGGCAGCCCATTAAAAAGTTAAGAATGCAAGAAAGAGGACTTTACCCAAGTTTTACAAGGCGATGCTTATCCCGTTAGCAACACTTCAAAATATTCTCAAGAGAATTTGGAGCTGGGAGACTGAAATATAAATTGCAATTATATTTTTTTATTACAAACTCCCTGCAGGATAAAGTGAAAAACAGCTTGACTAACTCTTAAAAGTAGGCCATAATCAACAGCTAACAACACGGCTTTCCCTGGAGGACCATTTAAAACCATTACATGTTGGTCTAATAAGTTTGTGTCAAAACAAGTCTCGGACATAGTTTCAGTCACAGTGTATTCACCTTATACAGCGCAGAACACGTCAGAATTCATGCAAATAAAAGGCCGTGTAAATAAGCAAAACATCCAGGTATAATCAGTCCCCTGGCAGCTCTGAAATGTCACTCCCTCTTATATTATATGCTTATGTATGTGTTCAGCAAACTTCTTACATGTGTGTTTGTGTTGTTTGTATGTATACAGGCCTCACATTCACATAGCACCCACAAACCCAATGGTTCCGATAATAATTTACACAAATAGTTTCTCAGTATCGCACGCTGTGCATCTACTGATCCAGCCTTGCTAATCTCATTGATCCATCATCAGTGTCATTATCCTCTTCAAACTGGTCAATAACCCATCGAGACTCCACTCGGTTCTGCCAAAGGCCCGTAGAAAAGTTCATACTGAATTACGGTTATGTGCATCCCTTCCACTCCACTGCCCGCAGTGTGTGTGGCGATAAGCGCCCAGGCCAGATGGACAGTTTAACCAACTTGCATCCAGCACGTGCTCATGAGCGGCGGCAGCCCCGCTGCACTGCAGACGTGTAAAGCAACGACTGCAATTTTGCAAGAGAACACCATGAAAAAATATTACATAAACCCTTCTGTTTTTTTTTGCCACATTTGATTATCAGCAAACCACTGGATGCAGCAGTGTGAACTTATCCCCATTTGTTGTACATTTTATACAATTGATAAAAGAAAAAAAATTATATGCACGTATATGAGGGGAACTCTAAAAAGACAAATACAGATTACAGCAAATGTGGTCAAACACCCCCGTCTGCTACCAAAAAATGTTCTGAATCAGGGTGCTATACTAGTGTAATAATATACAGCCTCAAAAATTATACTACATGAATCCAAATGTGAAATATACTCTGAACTATTTAAAATTTTCTGTCCACTTGTCCCATATAGCAGGGGTAAGCAGCCCTGATCCTGAAGTACCGGTATCCAGCAGGTTCTGGATCCTACCTGATGAGTTCCTATCTGCCTGAGATCAGGTGTGGTTCATCTGAGACCAGGTAGGATAGAAAATCTGCTGGATACTGGCACTCTAGGATCAGTATTGCCTACCCCTGCAGCACAGGGCTGCGGCATTCGCCTGCAGCCTATCCCAGAAAGCACTGGGCACGCAGGACACTGTATGAATGAGACGATAGTACGAAACAAGTCATAATTCATTATATAGCTTAAAATAGCCCATGTTACTCATATGGCAAAGAAGCTGCATTCTCTTCTGGAGAGTTAATACGTCCCAGCGTGGGTAGCAGTCTCTAGTGTATTCATGCTCGCCCTCCACTGCAGACATAAGCAGCAACTTCTGGCCCATAATGTGATTCTGCTGGGCGTCCCATTTGGGACCAGTGTTGTGTGGTCCTCCCTGACAAAGTGAGTGGGCATTGTTATACAAAGGCATTGCATTTAGCCCTGACCGCAGATTCAGGGAATGGTCTTCCTTCAGTAAGGATTAGTTCCACCCAAGGGCTGTAGTATGGTGGTGGTGGGGGGGCATCCTAAAGGGAATCCAAGAGTGAAAGAAAAACTAAACAGTTTTTACTGCAGATTCAGAATATGCTTATTTTACAGATATTCCAAAACATTCCCTCCCTATGGAATCCTCACTGTTAGCAATCGCTCCTCCCTCTTGCTGCTGCCGTTAGGGGTCGCTGCAGCCGATCATCTGCTTCCATTTCTTCCTGTTCGCTGCATCTTCCTCTTTCGCGACAACCACCTGCATGTCCTCTCTCAGCACGTCCATAAACCTCTTTTCCTCTTGCCTGGCAGCTCTATCCTCAGCATCCTTCTCCCAACATACCCAGCATCTCTCCTCTGCACATGTCCAAACAAATGCAATCTCACCTCTCCGGCTTTGTCTCTTAACCATCCAACCTGAGTTGTCCCTCTGATATACTCATTCCTACTCTTGTCCATCCTTGTCACTCTCAACACAAATCATAACATCCTTGACTCTGCCACCTCTGCCTCCTGTCTTTTCGTCAGTGCCGTCTGCAACCCATATAACATAGCTGGTCTCACTACCATCTTGTACACCTTCCCTAACATAGCTGGTCTCACTATCATCTTGTACACCTTCCCTAACATAGCTGGTCTCACTACCATCTTGTACACCTTCCCTAACATAGCTGGTCTCACTAACACCTTGTACACCTTCCCTAACATAGCTGGTCTCACTACCATCTTGTACACCTTCCCTAACATAGCAGGTCTCACTAACATCTTGTACACCTTCCCTAACATAGCTGGTCTCACTAACATCTTGTACACCTTCCCTAACATAGCAGGTCTCACTACCATCTTGTACACCTTCCCTAACATAGCTGGTCTCACTAACATCGTGTACACCTTCCCTAACATAGCTGGTCTCACTGACATCTTGTACACCTTCCCTAACATAGCAGGTCTCACTAACATCTTGTACACCTTCCCTAACATAGCTGGTTTCACTAACATCGTGTGCACCTTCCCTGACATAGCTGGTCTAACTAACATCTTGTACCCCTTCCCTCAGTCTTAGCAATATTGAAGCTCCAAACACTGCACATCATTTTAATAGTTGCCGCTGACACAAAGTCGCGATAACGCCCAGCCAAATGCTCTGTTCTTTATACTCCAGCTAGCTAAGTAGCAAATAGCAGAAAGTGGGCCACCGTGAGACAAAACACAGCAGCCCCCCCAGGATATGAGTCCCATTTCCTGTATCTTTTGTGATAGCACTTACATTTCATGGGCTTCCACTTCCTTAGCTGACGGGCACCACAAGCAAGAGGGAGAGAGATATGGCCTATTAGGTCAATTTTATATTCACGGCAAATTATCTTTGTTTTGTACGCATCAGATCAAAGGCATATTACAGGAAACAACTGAGAGGGGAGATGTTTACCAGCAGGCCCCTAGTTCTCTTTGTATATACTCCCCCTGCATTTCTAAGCGACTGACCCGTGAAAAGTCACGCCACGACTCCTCTTGGCCCCTGTACACTTCTGTCACACATACACATTTCAAAGAGTCCCTGCTCTTACAGTGGGTACCCAGTCAGAACTGTTCACAGACGACACGCATAAGTGATCATGAGAGCCCCCCCCCCACAGACAGATCCTCTGCTGAGCTCTTTTATGAGCTTTCTACAGCTGCCCAGGCTAGCAGAGAACATCCATGGCCTTTTGCTAAAGTAACTTTCTCAAGTGATCAAAATAAATTTACATATAAAAGTACTACCTTCAAATACACGTCAGTCCCACATGTGTGCGCCTCAGATGGACTCCAGAGATAAACACTTATTTCTCCAACATTTGCTGCTACTGAGCCATAGATTCCAGTTTTGCAACAATGAAAAAAACCTAAACTTAATTTCTATTTAACTATATGACAGCTTTGTCTTCTTTTTATTGCATATTCTGATAATACGAAATTGGTTCATTTGCATTTATTCTGAAGATAGTCTACATTATGTACTTACAATTGACGGGTGCCAATAACCCTGGCCAGGACTGTAAAATCAGAGTAATTTTTGACATATCTCAGAATTAAAATTTTATGTAAAATCCTAAGGTGTTATATTTGGGTAAAGCAGCATAATGGAAGGAAATCAATAAATACCACAAAAAATAAAACTAGATTAAATCACACAGGTAACAACAATATTAAAATAATAATATGAAAATATATACTGTTCTACAAAAAGGCATCCAGACAGAGCAGTTTGTTTTTTAAACTTATGCTGAGATTACAGAGACCCCAATATGTCAAAGGCTTGACTGAGGACAGTGCAGCAAAAAGAGTAAAAAATAATATAAAATACTTGCATCTACTTTTAAATATAGGCTGCCATTCCAACAATGTATTATGGCACTACTTAATATCAAGCATTTAATGATGAGATTTAATGATGAGATGTAAAGCTTATATTCATCCATACCCATTTTGATTTCAGCTCTTTTCTTACATGAAGAAAGCAAAAAAAGAAAAGAAATCAAACTGAACATTCAACTGAAACAATGGTTATTTTCCTTTTTAATAACGCTTCAAGTCCACAGTTCTAACCCCAAGACTAAACCATTTTGTGCCATTAATATTTAAGTGTGGCCGCAGTGGTTTATTCCAGGACAAAAGGCTCAACCATTTTAAAACATATTATGGACGCTCCAATTAAACATGACGTTGACAGGAAAGACAGGTACTGACAAGGTCATCACAGGGTACGTTCTGTGCTATGGGAGAACCAGATAGAGTATTAAACATGAAGCCATCAGATATTTATGAGTCACGAATGCGTTACTCTTTCACAGGTTTCTTGGAAATAGAGATGGTATCTAAAGATTCAGTGTTTCAATGAATCACGCCTTTTCACAAGCAGGGTGACAGGTCCAAATCACTGTTAAAAATCCATAGGGGAAAATGGAATTTCTCTAATGATCAATGCAGTGAAGGAACAGTCAAAGCAAAGCAATTTATTATGGAGGCCTTTTTCCCTATCTTGTTAACAACAAGTCGCCCTGGCTAAGGGCACCTGCCAAATGTTGTAAATGTCCATGTAAATGTAAATAACCATGCTACATATCCAATATGTGCATATGATAAATACATATATACAACATTGTATCTCTACAGTTCTGTAACAGTACAACTAATTATAACAGATTAAGTACAATTCATGTGCTGTAAATAAATAATATATAAATGCAGATTTCATAATACACATTGTTTTATTATAACCATTAAAAAATCTGACTCGGGGCACATTTTTATATACCTACAAAATCACGACGCATTCTGAGGCTTTTCTCACACTCTTATCCTGTGCAGTGTATAATTTTTTTTACCGATTTACACGATTGGATACTGGAGTGATTCAGGGTAAGCGTCTCAGCCCAGGGTAAGGAGCCTCTCTTGGGACACGGATTGACGACTTTTCAAGATATAAGTCCACGTCCGTTACTTCTCCATAACCACAGTACCTACTCTCCACTGAGCTGTTATAATGCTGACTCAAGTGTCAATTGGAGAACCCATTTTTATCATTTTTTATTCCACATTCAATTGATCTAAGGGAGTATAAGTGGTCTTTCTGCAAAAGGTAATATCAAAAATGGCACCGCTTTTCTGTCCTGCTCATGACTGTTGTACCATCACTGCTTCCCCTTACCACAGCATTTATCGAGGCTTACCTGTCTTTAAGCTATTCTCCTCTTGTTGCTGTTCAAGTCCTTGTATCATCCTCTTTCCACCGTATCTCTTACATCCAGAGGACAGACTTTCTCATGTCCATTTTCATTCCTCACTCTCAAGGCAAGGGGCTGCAGTGAGCTGGCTATTTCTATAGCATGCTTTTGTTTATAGTTAGTTAGAAAAATGGCCAGTGTTCTTAAGGGGAACTTGTAGCATCACATTTAGGGGGAGTCCAGGGGGAAATGGAGGTATAGGTGCAGTGTGAATCGCACTTCCTTTCCTTTTCTGTCAAAATGATGGAAAATTTCATTTCTCCAAAAAAAATATGCATACAGCCTGTTCCTTTGTTGAATCACTCGAGCAGGAAGCCCCGTAAATGTATCGTGATCAAATCGTTGCTTTCACATTGGAGTCTGCATGGACGCAGCTGACCTGGACATATTGCCTGTTTATGTAGGCAAGCGATGGAACCGAAACTACTCTTAATTATAAAAGTGCACAAGAACAGGTGCTGAGGGCCTTCTCCACTCTCCCAGTGCCTTCTCCACTCTCCCAGTGCCTGCCTCTTCTATTCCAGCCGTTTACTGGTGCAATTAAATTACCAGTTCCATACCTATTAAAGCTTACCTTACACCGCACCCCCACACCAACATATATATGTAAATTATACATGGAGGTATCATCTACTTCGAGCCATATTAAAACACTTACCGTTAAAGTTTAAATCATGTAACAGAAATCGGTCACTTATAGCCAAGAAACCCTAAATGTTAATTATCTCGGAAAATTCCACTATAATTTTAATAGAGGCTTGGTGTCCTTTTATAGTCTTCCACAGATAACTGCGACCATTCCAGTATTTAGCACTATGGAATTTATGAATGCTGATTTCCACCGTTTATGATTCCGCGGCTCCGGCTGCTGACTGCATTTGCTCTGAAATGACTGCAGTGCCATGGATCGCTGTGTTCACGGCAGAATCACCGTCACCTTCTGGGCTTTTGACTCACCTAAATTGGTGTCTCATTTCCTGTTGTAGCTGTTTTTTTATGCTGGCCTACTCACTTTCTCTTATACAATAAGATCTTCCATCAGCTATAAGTATGTTTACCAAACAAGAGGCAGAGATCATCATCCCACATACATGAATGAGATGTCTCTGCATTATTCTTCCATAGAAGATAGTTAGTTTGCAGTCACACAGCCACAGGGAAACTCAATTCCACTAACAGGAAATGTAGACATTTTTGTAACATGTTGTATACAGCTAATATAGAACTTACACATGATCAAACTGTGATATGTACACATATAGTTTCAAATGATAATTTTGGGACATGGTACATTAGATAAGAGTCCTATAACACCTGTAAAAGTCTTAACAGAGCTGATACAGACTCTGACAAAGTTCTGCAATGGTTTTATCACAACATTTTTACATTTTGATCAACTCCATTCCCTACATATAGTGAAATGGTTTAGCCTAGTTACAACTTTTACATTAGTCAGTGTTACACCTGGCATAAAGTGTTTCATACTATATAAAGTATTTGAAACTCTTAATTTCAAAGCAAAATTATTAGCTGGGCTTGTAACATGTTTTAGAAAGCCACAGGAACTTTAAAAGGCCATTATTACTCTTGTCACCATTAAAGAATGATTTATAAACGAGAGTGACAGATTCTTTTGTGAATATGCCAGTTCATTGCAACGTTTTAGCTGCTTCTTTTTGAAGTATTATCATGCCCTTATTTGCACTTCATTACCTGAAAAGTCCCTTTAGCGCTGCTAATGATGCTCTTGGTGTTTGCAGTGCTTCGCAAACAGCTTTAGGAAAGCGTTTTACAGCCCATTACGACATAATGAGCGGAACGCTATTGGCTAATTATGTGGATTAGATTTAATACAACCAAATGTAGGTATTGCCACCAAAGACAGTTTTGCCACATGCCCAGGGAACAAGCGGGGGTTATGGCAGATGAAGCTGCAGGACTGCTTGGGGGCGTGCTTGGTATGCTGAAGCAGATCCATGTCTTTTGCATTCTCAGAAGTATGCCAAGGCTACGAGAAGCCACCATGGTAGGGGACAGGTGCAAAATCGACTGACCCAGCTGAAATACTGGGTGGTCTTCACCCAGATCATGCTTGCAGCCTTCAAGACTAACAATAGACCACTGCTCCACTGTTACCCTGCAGCTGAGATGACTCACATGTCCCTTCAATTTTTAAGCAATCTTTTATTCACGTATCTTTTATTCACTCCACTTAAATCAACCCCTTGTTAAAAAGGGAGGTTTTTTTTTTTAGCTTAAATCACAATGGATACCAGCCCATTAATCAGAGCATGAAAAACGTAAATTACAGAATAACTACAGAATAAAGTACATGGTAAATAGTCACATTCTTCTATGAACAATGTGGTAACACTGTAAACGGTAAAGCTGTAATCTATAATGCATTATAATAGTGGGTATATGAATTAATACAGCATTACGGAATCATCTATTGACAATCAAATGGCATTGTAGACTTTATTATAATGCTCCATAAGCTCCAATGTATAAGAATTAAGGATGTTTTGTACTGCATTACGAAGGTATCAATAGTGCATTATAGATGAGAGTTTCATAAAGATTAATAATGCATAATAAACATGGCTATAATGTGTTATATCTTTTTATAAATATTTATAAATTATAATGCATTATAATGTTTCGTGAATGTGTTCATAGATTCTTATAGACATACCATTCATAGAAACTGTTACCAACAATTCGTCCATCAAACGGCTCTCAGATTCACTTGATAATAACATTGTTGATGCATTTTTTGTAATTGAAAAAATAGATACCTATTAATTTAAGGATTTAATGTTACAGTAAATGCCAAAGTATGAATATTCATTCATATTAATTGGCTTCCATTGGCAGTGGCATGCTGTCATTGCATTTCACAGCTCTTAATATAATCAGAAGATTAAGATAAGGAAATCATTTGCTCTTAATTATACCCATTATTGAGATTCTGTATATTATTGGTTATTCTCATTATTCAATCCTAATTTTTGCTGTTTTGCACAACAAATCAAAGTGGTATTAGTTTTTGTGGATGTATGCAACATTCCCATGTTGGTGCTTAGTGTTGTGGATCATGTAGAGCAGTGTTTCCCAATTCGGTCCATGGGGACAGTCCAGGTTTTTGCTCCCTCCACACTCCATGCTAGACTGTCCACATTTTTCCTTCCTTCCAGCTCCCTGCCGGGTGCCATTACAGTACTGGAGTGGACTGTCTGGCAGGGAGCTGGGAGGGACATGGAGTATCTAGGGGTCCCCAAAGACCAGGTTGGGAAATATTGGTGTAAAAAGATGGGCAAGGTGGATAGTCATCCAAGGGGCAGGCTTCATTAGTCATCTGCATTACTGCAGTCGCTTTCCTTCCCGTTGACACTGTAAGCCCGTGGTATGTGAAAT
>JAODKC010000002.1:22789547-22831072 GCA_026777985.1 Mormyrops attenuatus
CACCTGCCTCCAGGAAAGTCTGCGCACAGTACTGGCAAACCGAATAACCATAAACTGGGGATCACTGTGCCATCCATCCATTCATCCTCCCATCCATCCAGTTCTTAGACCCATATCTGGGTCAATATTTATGGGTGAGGTACTGCAGCCTAACCCAGGCTGCATGAGGCACAGTGGAAAGGACGCCAGTCCAGGGTAGGCCACACGCACATTCACACTCACAATCATACTCTATGGGTAATTTAGCAATGCCAGTTAGCATAACTGCATGTCTTTGAACTGCGGGAGGAAACTGGAGTAACCATGGGAAAGCACAAACCCCCAGCCCTCTAGGTGAGAAGCAGCCGTCCTACCCACTGTGCCGCCCCTACTGTTCATTTTCTAATAATAATAAAGAATGTTGTCACAAATAGATGAAATGCACACATTGCTGTGCAGATATCTCAGAGGGGAATTCCATGTTAATATTTGTCATCACTGAATGATGCAGGAACCCTAAGTAAATTCTGTTACATGCACCATGGAGAAAGTACCATTTCTGATTCAGTGTGTGTTGATGTCTATGAAGATTAGAATTGACTTGCTGTGCAAATCGTTTGTGTTTTTTTCTGATCTCAGTGTCAACACCTACTGCCTGTATTGCTGATTGTCTTCTTATTCTTCCCTCTATCCATGTGTTTAGCAGAAACAATACTGCTGTAGTGTCGTCTGTAAACACTGAATTCTACCCTTTCCTGGTTTATATCTCTCAATTTGCGAAGAAAACGATAAACAAATGTAAAAGTAATGGTATAAAAAGTTTGTTAAACAGTCCTAAATTGTTTTTGTGGATGTCTGTGCTCAACACCATGCTGATATACAACAATGCTTGTGAAAAGAACTCAGATACCTGATGAGGGTTTCTACATATAATGCAGCTGTTATGACTAAAATAAGGAAAATGCACCTCTGAATTAAATTTGAGGGACACACAGCAACAGCACAAAGTAGGCGTAGCTATGCAAAGTGAAGGGACTGGTTTCGGAAACGTATCATGGAGTTGAAACCTATCATGTTTCTGAGGTGCAGTACCACATTTGACTGGAGGGGGCAGTATAGATACCTGGATTATTGTGCAGCATCAGATGCATCTTTGTTTTTGTTTGATAGTCCCTGAGCTATTGTGCCGTTTTAATTTTTTACCTGTTTAACCAACTAAATGTGGCCTTTCAGCTTTCTCCAATTTTATCCTTGCATTTACTAAGTGTGTCCTTTTTAGGTAAGGTCCACTGTATCATCAACATTTTTAGTAAAAGCAAAATAAAGCTAAATAAAGAAATGCTCACGTAAAGATAAAGAGGTAATTCTAAGAAGCAGGTCTTTATGCAGATCATAAAAAGAGGCAGGAACTAAGTGAGCATTCACATTACCTTTTGGTCTTATAAGGGGCGATGAACTGAGTCATATAATATAACGAGCCAAACATTCACAGTCCACGTTTTGCCGGACACGTTATCCTATTATCCATTTTGCTCGATGGGCTATGTAAAAAATTACAGCAATATTATCTTTCTGAAATCATATCTACAGGTAAATGCCAAAATAAACCATTTTTAATGAGACATGGACATAGATTCTACAAGAGTCTAGGAATGCAATCAGAGATGACTTGCTATTCTTCCATAAAAGTCCATTATTCCGTTTTATTACAGTATGGTGATGGAAAATGTTTTCTGTACCCCTGCAGAAGCTCCTGTAAATGTGCCACTGGGCTGAGATCTAGTGACTAGAATGGCCATGACCTCTGGTTCACATTAGTTTCGTGTTCAAACTATTTGCTGACCACGCACTCCCCTGTGGATAGGGCAAAGAAAAGCTTTGGATGAACCATGCGGTGAACGCGATGGGTCGGAGTAACACTGTCGGTTTCGCCATTTCCTTTGTTCTCTAAGGGAGTGAAGGAACCTGATAAGACGGCCTACGCCCTAACAGTACAACCAGAAACAAGCACTTTTGCCATGTGGCACAGATGCACACCCACTTGCTGAAAGGAAGGTGAAAGATGACTCATTTAACCATATGACATTTTCCCAGTGGTCAGAAGACCCCTGCTCTTTGCACCGCTGCTATAAGTGCACTTTTACATGTAATAAGGGGTTTCTGCCCTGCAGTCACCTCATACTCTCCCCCTCTCTGAAGTTCTCAAAGAACTAGGCTATATGTGATCAAACTGCCTTAGACTGACACTGATTCTGAACTGCTAATCTCTTTTCCCTAGAGGAAATTGAATGTGTAACTCCACAGCCAAGGAGTTATTTACTTTTGTTCACAGTTGTCCTTCCTACAGACTTCCATGCCAACATCTCTTCGGCCATTGTTCTTAGTGAAACTTCAGCAACTTCAACAATCTGTGTCTCCGAAGTCATTGTCAAATCTGTCTTTGTCATTATGTCTTTCATAACAATTACAATTGTTTCTTAATTTATATGATTAGTGATTCTTTATGTCATTACCCTGGGCAGCAGACTGGCTCAGTGGAGAGTATTACTGCCACAGACCACCAAGGTTGGGGGTTTGGGTTGTACCTCTGCTTTGTGTGGTCATATATATATATTTTTTTTTTTTTACATTGTGAGAAACAAAACCTGTTATTTTGACCTTGTATGGACATTTTTTCGGTCCCCACAAGGGGAAACTCCATTTTCTAAAAAAAAAATTGTGAATGCAGTTAGAAAACTAAAAATGCCAAAAGTCTTGTATTTTGTTTGGCTACTTATGGTTAAGGTTAGGGCTGGGTAGGGGTTAAGGTTCTTATAGCTGGGATTAGGGTTATGGCCATAGAAATGAATGGAGAGACCCCAAAAATATATAGAACCCTACTGTGTGTGTGTGTGTGTGTGTGTGTGTGTGTGTGTGTACTTGTGTAAGCAGTTTGCATATTCTTCTTGTGCCATACGAGTTTCCTTTCATTGCTGAGGATTCCTCCAGCAGTTCAAAGACATGCAGGTAGGTTAATTGGCGTCTCCACATTGTCTATAGTGTGTGACCCTGTGTGTGCCCTTTAACGAACCGGCCTGTGCCCTGTGCTCCATGGAACAGATCTCAGACCCTTCTGTAACCCTGAACAGGATAAATGGGTGGAAGATGAACAGTCAAAGGTTGCATTGGTTCAAAGCAAAACTCATTCAAGACTGTCCATTCAAGATAATACAGTACATAAAATAGAGAATCGTTATCAAGTAAAAGTAAACAAATTGTATCAGCATGGTAGTCTATCCCGAGAGATCAGCTGCCTTCATTACCTGAGTTGCATGTGGTCACCTAACACCACCGCACTAGCTTTTTTCATCATACTAACCTGTAGCTATGAGTTACTGTGCTCATTGCACTATTAATAGAAATTGAACCATTTACCAAAACATCATTAAGAAATTCCAGATAAATGCCCATTATTATTTTTAAACATAAACCATTTATTTTCACCTCCAAAACCTACCTTGTCATAGGATTATACTGATACTTTCATGGTGCCTCTTGATACACAGCAATTTAACTTAGGTTTAAAAGATTAGAGTTTTTTGCCATGTCAGTCCTCAGAGCCGTTTTGCACCGCTATTGTGAGGAAACCAATTTTAAAACCCTACGACTTAAGATCATTTACATTTTAAGTGGCAACAACTTAAAAATTGAATTGCTTCAAATCATTTTGTACTCTCCCTGAATATGCTCAGGCATATGGAAAAGTGATTATTGAAAAGTGAGATTTTCTGCCCGGCAATCATCTCTCTACAGTGCAGGACATCTCATAAACATGTCTAACTGCAAATAGGTAAATCATGGTATCTTTAAAGTATACTTCTACACCTTTTACTCAATATATGCCTCCATTTTTCATAAGTACTGAATATATATATATATATATATACACCCAAATTTCGTCATGTGAAAAGGTGATGTTTCAGAAGGCTGACATTTACTTAAGGTTGCCAAGTGACCTTCACAGCCCCTTTATTTAATTACATAAGAGCCCAAGAACGTGAGAATGGAATGGAATGTAATGTAAACCTCCGCTACAGGTAATAAATCCTTCATCCAGGAATCAGTTATCTTGAATTATCTAACAGGGCAATAGAGACAGCATTGTCCTTAAAGAAGAGAGTTACAGGTCAGTTTTACATGACCAGAAGACAATGCGGTGCTGTCAGGCAAAATCTGCATTCCGCTCTCATGATTTCTTTATGAAATCTAACATTCTAGAATGCTAAAAGCCAGACATACCTAAACACCTACTCCCCCAAAACTAATTTTATTACTTGACTGCCTATGGCTACGCTGTATGAGCTCTATAAGCAATGTATCACTTTAATGTTACTTTGTTAATATCCTTAAATGGCACATCCCAAGAGAGGGACTTGGCTCAAGCACAGACTGGCCATTGGGAAGTTTGAGAATTTTCCCCATGGGCCGGTATTGTGATGGCCGGTATTTCTTCGCTAACCCCGAAGCTATACACCCTGTACACCAGGGGCGCCCAACCCTTGGGTCGATCTCAGCGTGTTTCCAGGTCAATCGCAGGAGACGGTTAACGGATAATGCTTTATTTCATTGGTGGCCAACTGGTTGATCGTGATTGGCAAAGTATATCAATATACAAATCAGAGGCAAATTCCCAGACTGCTTTGTGTTGTCAGTCTGCCCCTGGCTGGGATATTGCCATTCCATCTTCAAATTAAATGAATAAACTTTATCTCATACAAACAATGTACTTTCTCCAGATCTTTCAGCTAGCATCCAAAAAGATAAAATAAGAAAGGGGGCGAGCATCTCTTTACAAGCCACTGCTTTGCCAACAGTTTGTAGACACAGGAAATTTTAAGTCCTTCTGGTGAACACATAGTCCAAGAGCAACATGACAAAGAGATGGAAATTGATAGTACAGAACAGGAGCGGAGATGATTATGATAATTACCATGTACTCTCTATGATACAGGGAGGCTTGATGCTGAGTCTAGGTGGTTTCAACTGTTTGTGACTACAGAGCAAATTGGACAATTGTTCTCTCTCGTGGTATTGGGGGAAAAAAAGGTTGTTTATTCTTATGACAAAATAAGAAGAATTTCAAGCAGAACAAACTCCTCAGCTTTAATTAATTACTTGTATGTTAAAAGCATCATGGTGTCAGTTCGTCACGTATTATTATTTATTTATGTTTGTTATGGTTAAGGTCATAGGGCCAAAGAGTGACTGCCAAAGTGGCTACAGTAAACAGGAATGCTTGTCTGGTTCACGGGTTCATAAAAGGAGACAAATTCGACTAAACAAGGTAATTTCACCTCGTAATGAGGAATCTGTACTTTAGAAACCTAAGCAATGAATTCAGAGCTGTTTATATTCAGTATACATTAATCATGCTGCATGTTTCGAAAAATTAATTTTCTCCAAAATGAAAGAAAAGAAAAAAAACCTGATTTGGTTCATTTACCTCAGCTAGGGAAAGGATCCAAAGATATAAAACCATCACATCCCCGAAACCAAAATTTTGGTGCTGATAATCAAAATAATGACAAGAAATCATGCATCAGGGAAGATCATCAGAGGAAAAGCAATCCATCAGTGTCATCAATGAATCAATACAAAAGTAAGTCAACTATTACCATTCTTGTCACTACCTGTCTGAGAGAAATAGCCAATAAAAGGGAAAATTATACATTATTGTAAGTTTATAAAAACATTGGAAAAAACATTGCCACAGGAAAGCTTTACTTGGCAAAAATATAGACATACTTTTTTTGTGACACATCTGTCATCACTGAGACTTTATTTTTTGCATATTAGTTGGTATTAATCGGTTTAAAATTGACCACCAGGCAGATATAAGAGACAACTGAAGCCTTCCATTTCAGAAAGACATGCTTGTAGGACCCTGTAAACCCACCTTGAAAGGCTGTTCTGTCCAAGCCAGATCGTTTTAGAGTCACTAATGCTCTATCACAGAGACCTAGCAGGCGTAGGGCTGCAAAAAAAATTAGTTTAATGAAGATTTGACATCTCTTTATCTCATGTCATTTCAAGCATATTTTCAGAAGGGCTTCTCTCTTTAAAACCGCTTTTCAGCGTGACACAGTTTTAAAGTGGTTCGTAGTAAGTTTAAGTTATTTGGCTATTTAAAACGTGAACAGGAAAGGCTTGCACGCCCAGAGCCTCACACAGGAGGAGCCTTGACAATTGATTCCCTGTCTTCCCAGAGCCCACTCCAGCTCCTGCCCCTGCCTCCCCCATGCACACCCGGAGCTTATCTCTCAAATTCCAGAAAGATTAGCGCTCCGCTATAGCATTGTTGCCCTGCCTCGTTTTACACACTGGAGCAAAGTCGTAGCCAGTTTTAATATGAGGCTTCCGACGAAGTAGCACAAACTTTCACAGGTTAATTAATCAAGGTGAATTAGGAAAGTCTTACAGCAATGGTACTAGTACATGTCTAACCTGAGATATCACAAGCAACACTAAAAATGGAAATGCCACAACCCCCCTCCCCATTAGTAATTCTTGTAGAATGCTTTGGCCAGTCTTATACGTCTATAAGAACAGAATGTGACCGATGAGACAGACATTGCTCACTAGCTTAAATTCTATGGGGAAGCAAAAATTTAAGTTTTCAATGGAAAATCTCTGTCACAACATGGTTTTCATTATGCAATACTCTGCATCCCTATCAGCGTGTACCCCAGTCAGCCTTGTGCCCTATGCTGCCTGGGATAGACTTCAGGCCCCCAACAGCCATGACCAGGATAAGAGGTTGCAATATGGAGGAATGTATTGCACTCAAAAAATAGTTCCAAAACCGCCATCTGTTTACGGTGTCTTAAATTGTTCATTGTTTATACTGAATTTACAGTGTCTACATAACTGTGTAGTAGTGATGCAGTGTGAGGACCTGCTGATATGAAGCACACAGTTTAGTGATGCTCCTGGGAACCCCTGAGTTTTTTTAAGTGTGATCTTGATTTTTTTTGTGATGTTTATGATGGTCCGACACGCTGCCTGGCAGACCTACACCAGTGTTTACACTGCATGCCTTCCACAAAATATATCCCACACAAATGAGATGACATGTGGTCAAAACCTTTTGTGAAATGGGAGGGCTTTTTAACATCTACACTAAAGGACACTAACAGAGATGACTTATACATAATCGGATGCAGTCCAGACAAACAGCCAGCACACATCTTCATGTTCTGCATGTTGATGAATGGTGTTACCTTCTACGGATGTCAACAACTTCTAGAATTTAGTACTTACATTCATTCCGAACACCAACGATGATACATTTTAAATGGGTGTTTTTCCTGGACTGATCATATATGATATCAGTGAAAACTGAGGGATAGAGTTATGGATGAATGGACAGATACAGTATACAGTATAAATGGCAAACATCTTTAAACATATGACCTTTATGAACTAAAGATTATGTAACACATTCAATCATGACAATCACATTCAGAAGGTAGAGAAACTTCTGGGTTGTCTATATATTACTACTTCTGATTACTAATATATAATTATTGGTCCCTGTCTGTAAAGAAAGCTGTTGGAATTTATTTTTAAAATACTATTTCAGGAACAGAGTTTGCAGGAATCACACAATGACATGTTTCATGGTGGAAAATGGAAACATGGAAGTCATTCATGATAAACCTTATTCATTTTTAAGTAGGCCTACGTGTACTATGTTGTTGAGTAAACCTATAAATGTCTATAGGAAGGAACACACCACATTAAAACATTCTTAAAACATATTATACGTAATGCCTACCAAAATCTCAGAACCTCCATCTAAAAAACTATTTATCAACTCCCCAGTGAAAGACTGACAAAGCCAGATAAAGACAAGAGAAAATATACGCAGATCAATAACTGCAACAGGAAACATTTCACTTTAGATCCATGAGCAAAGAAGCGGGTTGAGTAAGACGGCAAAATACTTTGCAAGGAATATTATTGCCTCAGATTAGCGAAAGCGTAAATACTGCACGTTTAAACAGGAAATATTCCTTGACTAAATCGGATTTGAAGCAGCAGGGGCCCGGCGACAGACAAGCGCACAAGGAAGGAATGAGAATAAAGAGAAAAACAAATAAATGCAAAGCCAAGCCGCGGAAAATCGTTTACAAAACATTATATTAGCATGTTTATCTGAAAAACGGACGTGCTACGATAAAAATTTTCTACTGGGCAATGGATAGTGCATATCGGCCGACCCCCTCCCCCCATAATAAAAAAATACTGGAAAACACCGAGAGAACTTTATGTTGCCGTAATCAATTGAATTCTGTAACACACAATTAAATTTGCAAGTATATGCTGGTGTTTAGTTACAAGTCTTTCGGGGACAGACCTCAAACACATTATTTAAACGTCTTAACGTAGCCTATATAACCCTATTGATAGTGAAAAGAAGAATTCTTTTTAATGTTTGAGCTCAAGTGACACAATTGCTTATTCACAAAGTCACCATGACAACTTCAAGGCTGACATTTTTCCCTCGCCCCGTCTCCATCCATTCAGTTCTCTCTGTTAGCCTAATTCTTTGCCACTTCTAATGACAATGTATCCGCTTGGATCCCGGGATAGCGTCGACCTCCAGAATTTTTGAGGGGGAAACGATTACACTTAAACAATGCAATTCTTTTGTCGCAAATTTAAATATGTTAACTTTATAATGTCAGAAGAGTCTGTTTGCTTCTCTGTCGTTATTGCAGCAAATGAACTACATAATGCTCTAAGGTCCCTGGGTCGCTGTCAAACATACAACATAGACTGTAATGTGCAATTTTCTTTTACAACAAGTGTTAGGCTTTTCGACGTACAAACTGTGATTGCACGAAAATCCTCAGTGACACTGGTTCACCATAAGCATAAAGCAAGATAAAACCGGCAAGACATTGTAATATATCAATTTTAGCGATGCAGTCTCCCTGAGCAACATGCGCGACGGGGGAAAAAAACGTCTGTTGGTCGTACATTTTAGGATGTATGCATTTACCCAATCGGAGGGACAGAGATAAAATATCAATACGAATTTCGTATTAAAACCAAAATGTAACCATCATTTTAGCATGTAATTACACTGATTTGCCATTTTATGCAAAGATCCGGACCACCCATCAAATTAAAAATAATACGCAGCTTGTGCTGGCAAGCAGAAGACTCAGAAAACTTAAGAATAGTCACCTTGAAGCAGTACAAGAAAAATCTATTTAATGTACGTCTTGCACAGGTCAAGGGCAAAACAGGTACCACGGATTTGCCCATCCGATGCGTTTTAACGCCCTCATATTTACGGTAGAATTCAGTGTCGCGGACATCATAAAGGTACCGGAGCTTCGTGGCACGATACGACTATATGTCTAATAACTGCATTACTCACGTCGAGCCTCTGGTGGCATACGTTTGAAACAAGCAAATCTAACGACAAGTGTCAAGTAAGAATTTAAAAGCAAAACGAAAATATGTGTTTTGTAAACAACGGAAATACCGGTATACATGCATCATTCATAGCGCAACGACACGATTTAATTCCCAAAGGCGAAATTATATACGTTTCCTCAGTCGTATTTTAACTCCAGTCCTTTCTCCATTCTTTCAGCTGCCCTGGATCAAGCCAAATCGTTGCCTTTAAACACATTTATATATCCTATAAATGAAGCACTAATGAGATTTGGAGTCAAATCACGCTTTATCACCAGCTGCTGGGGAAAACAAGACTAAAACAGATAACAAATATGCGATGCCATTTTACAATATTTCCATGCGTCTATGTGGTAACTCATACGGTATCCTTGAGTACTTGTTCCTATAGACACCATACGCCTTAGAGATTGGACTCACCTGCCTTGGCGAACTATCAGATCCCCCATTCCTGATGTTCTGATAAAAATCGCGCTGTTTTAATAATTCAATAGATTCAACATTCAAGAGAATTCCGGCAACTATTTTAAGCTGCCAAATTGTTTTATATTCGCTTATAAATATATACTTTTTACTTTCACTTGATCCACATTTTTGTTTTAATCTCCGGGTACTGTCCTCCGTTAGGATGCTCTTATCTTGCCCGTTCGTGAGGTCTGGAAACGAGTACGCGCAGCGTGGACACGGCTGCAAGGTCGGGAGCTACAATGAAGACGCGCGTTCCTAAGCAACCGAGCCTTCTCGCAGTCTTAACACGCAGGCTTCAGAGAAGACAAACGCCTAACAATTTTAAAAGAAAATTCATATTAATGCTACCTAAGTGTTACAATTATAACAAATGAATGAAGATGCGCGTACAAGTAATCAGTGTCATTTCATATTTGCGTAATTTGCTGTGAAACCAATGATTGTAAATCCATTCAGCCGAACTGTAAAATGTGGGCGTGACACCAAAGCTCTAATTATAAAATCAATGGATATTACTGTGATACTGTGGCTCATTTGATGTTTGTCACATTATTTAATCGCAAAGACCTTATTTTATTTCGTTATATAGAAACAAAGTGAATGCCTCATTGTATAGCGCCGTTCCCAGCATGATTGCGTCAGAGCCCTTAACAGATGCAACAGTACAGGATATGAAACAATTATAGCGAGTAACAGCTTTGCTGCATTCAACAACAGAATGACATACACTGTTTCAGTTATTTAAAATAAAAGCCAGCGATTGCCTCATCCATTTTCCCCTATCGATCAGTTCACCTTTAAAACTCCACCAGTGAAAACTATAGAACTCAAAGTATCGCTAACTAAAATACAGTTTCATCAATAAATAAAAACAAATGAGCAATAATATTGATTTCAGTATTACAACATTTAAAGCGTCACAAGTTCGAACAGGTTAGATATTTGAGTATCGATTTTAACACGGAATTCATTTAGTTTTGTAGAGAGAATTTTCATTTCATTTTTTTTGATGGAGAAATTTTTTGGAAGTTTAAAATCATTTCATGTTTCACCAGTATTTCAGAAGCACGATTCACACCTTCATTTGCATCAGCCCTTCCATTCCTGTAAGTTTTAATCTTTATAGCAAACTGCTACGAAACAAACCGTTTCCATATATATTTATATATTTTTATATTCCTTTCTTTTCCCAGGTTCTAAACATATACATTCAGGGTTCACAGGATTTCAATTTCACATTCAATTTGATTCTGATTTATGTTTACTCTTTCTGCTTGTCACTCTGCCGTAAGTAGTGTTTCTGAAGCAACTTTGCAGAAATTTGGAAAGTGTGCCTCTGAAAACTTCAGATTACTTTAAAAATCCATCACTTGCCATTAAACTGTTGTCTAGTGTGTTAGGAATACTTGTTTTTTCACTTAGGACTGTATGCAGGTATATAGATATGGTCACACTGATGATTTGTTTAATGTAGTTAGGTTTTGTTGGTATTTATGTTACGCAGAAATTTATAATAGTGTCAGATTAAAATATACTTTCAACTATCATCCTTAAGTATTGTTCAGATTGATGTTATTACTCTGAATCTAATTATACATTTTTCAGATAATTATAATTTGGCTGACATGCCTGAGTCATCGTATAATCACCAAGTATTTGTTTTTCTATCGAGTTTTCTTTGAGTAAATTACGCGTGTACCATTTGGAATGAACACAAGCAATGTAGTCTTCTGTAAGTTTATAACTTTGCCTTCCATGAAGCATGAAATAGTTTATGTTACTAGTCAAAGTTTGGACGCACCACCCCATAGAAAAGTTTATTTGTACTATTCTCTACATTTTAGAATAATTAGAAAGACACCAACACTATAAAATAACATACAGGGAATTATACACTGACCAAAAAAGTATTAAACAAAAAGAAATTTGTTGTGGAGGGGGAAGCTTTGTGGATTGGGACTCAGGCGGTTGCTGGTTCAAATCCCATGGTTAGCAACATGATCCCACCACTGGGCCCTTGAGCAAGGCCCTTATCCCCAGTTGCTCCAGGGACTGGCTGATCCCACTGTCTCCTCTATACCAGTTTCATGAGGTGGTCTCCTGGGATGCTTTTCCAGTCCAGAAGGAGGCCCCACATATATGCTGAACACTCATTGACTGCTTTTCCTTCATTCTATGGTCAAACTCCTCCAAAACCATCTCTACTGTGTTTAGGTCAGGTGGTCAGGTCACATGATCTGACACTATCCATCCCCTTTTTACACTTGGCATGTCGAAAGGTTTGACTGGTACTATATATTCGTATGTAAAATACACTGAAATGTGGTATTCCTCAATATCACAGACCTAATCTGCTGTTACTGGCATGTATTGTAAATGTTTTATTTTCTATAATAGAGAGCAAACCCTTTCCTACATTTCCCAACTTATTGCACAATTAGAAACAATTTTACATCTATGAAATGTTTTCACATGATACTCGTCACTGTATACCATTAGCAGTATATCTGTTTCATATAAGGGAAAGACACAGACTTGAAGCATCTATTACATGACAAAGTCAACCAATATTGCAGGACCTGAAGGTAATTAACATTCTGTATATATGCACTGGGACATAACATTAATATTTATATAAATTGTTGGCATTTACACATTAAACACATTTAATAAAAATGAAAGATATACATGTGGGAGAATGTTCTTGTTTTTACCTTTGCATTTCTGTCCTAACTTCATCAGATACAGTGCATCATAACCCCTGTCATTATTATTAGATACTTTCAGTACATGCATACAAATGGAGAATTACAGCCTCAAAGACCTACCAATCCAATAACATGTATCAGAAAAACAAATAGTATGATTTAAATACATTTAGTCCTAAATCCAGTTTGTTGTACCAGTTTTTAGTCTTCCTCCTTAAACATAGGTGTTCAAACATACGCTTAATCAAATGTTTATATTTACATACAACAATAATCTGATAAATGACTTTAACTCAAGATTAAGAACTCATTGTTCACTGTATTCACAGTCCACAAGCATAACAATTTTAAGACACAATCTTATAGCAATATCAACTTAATCTCAGCGTATTTTGTGGCTGCATCATAAAACACCATTAAAGTGTACATAGCAAATTATGTACACTGCAAACGTACAGAAAGTACTGTTTTCTGTCATTAGGAAATGCATTCTAAGCATGATTTTACCACAGCCTGAACGCGCAGTCTTGTCGATACATATAAGACTAAAAGGCTGCTGTGTCAAAGTTAAGTTGATTGACAGCAGTGGTTTCAATATTGATGAGAAACGGAATTGGCTTTTCAGTGCAGTCAGAGATAATGGAATGGTTTAGACAACACGCCTGTGACGGTAAAAGGCACTTCTAAGCGTGCTCTATCACTCCATTTATGCTTAAGTGATACTTGACTCGTACTGTACAATAGCGGGAAAAAAAGCTCCTGTGCTATGTTTGAATTTACATATTTATTGTCAGGAAGTCTGCAGAGGATATCGCGGAATGCTAATCGTGTGGTCGGCTCCCCGCGATGGGCAGACATCCACGGTGCCACCGCCGCCGATGCCTTTCCATTGGCTGGATGAAGGGGCGTCAGACAGGCCGACAGTGCGGATCTGGACCGCGCAGGGACGCGCTGATGCGGGAGGACGGTGCGCGCTTTCTCAGGATAAAACAGTAATTAAATCTTTTAATGGGAATGCCCCAGTGCCCCCTGCATATCGCCCGCGCCTGCCGCTTACTGTAAACTGCTTATGCCCGGGGGATTTAAGATTGACACTTAACTGTGCGGCAGCTAAGTGGGATTTTTTTTATGTGTCACGTTTATTCCAATGAGTGGCGGTCTGGTTATTCTTAACGGCGCTTGAGTCTAAATTTATCC
Source organism: Mormyrops attenuatus (assembly GCA_026777985.1). Classification (NCBI taxonomy): domain Eukaryota; kingdom Metazoa; phylum Chordata; class Actinopteri; order Osteoglossiformes; family Mormyridae; genus Mormyrops; species Mormyrops attenuatus. The sequence continues at coordinate 22,803,371 of JAODKC010000002.1, forward strand.
CCACCAAATTGTTGACATCTTCGACTGGAAATCTAAGGCGTCTTTTGCTAATCTTGTACAGTAACAGTCGGACGTATAATTATGTTATAACTCTGTCAAAGCATGCTGCACAAGCCTAGTTGTGTTCCGCACATGGTGCTCCTTGCTGATTTTAGCAGAGTTGACTTTATGGTCCCAGTGGGACTGCATTCTGTTAAACTGGCCACTTGTGGAGCGGAGGAGCGGACAAGGTGATCGGGAAGTTTATGTCCAGTCTTGCCCTTGCTGCGATGCTCTTCTAGTTATCATTCTGCTAGTGCTTCACCTTGCAGATTTCACTTAATCCAACCAGTTCGGGCCCATCTCCTGGTTTCATAATGCCGATGTTTGAAATAGGGATTCCTGAAACAAGCAGGTTTTTAAGCTTTGGATAATCAGAAGTAGGGGGCACCGGAGCAAGTCGTCGTTACAGACGCAGATATCATATCCAATGTGTTTTTTTTTTCGTTACTTGCAAATGTTTTCGCTTCCGTCGGAGACGTACATCGACCCAGCGCCACATAAAAAGATCCTCCTTTACGTGCCACGTATAAAAAAAACAAGGAGAAGGCTGTATCCCCGGCGCTTTTCCCCAATTTTCTCTGAATGTGCTTAATGAAGGCTGGGGATTTGACATCGCTGAGCCCCTTCGCAGGGAGAGCTAATTAGCAGGTTTGCTCCTGTCGGGGCCGACGCCAGCTGGGTTCCCTGACTGCACCCGCCAGTGTCAGCTTCACAGGTGGGGTGGGGGCAGTGGGGGTGAGTGGGGGCTGCGGGGAGCCAGACACACCTCCCTCAAGTTCATGTCTTTCGCCTTCATCAAGTTAAAAAAGAGAAAAAACGCCGTGGCACAGAACTGTACTGAGAAAACTTATTTTGCATATTCATCCTACCAAATCTCAGCCTACTTGTATCACGTAAAATATTATATATGAATATTTTATCGACTTTCAGTACCATGGAAGTATTGTCTAAAGTGACATGCAAAGCTGTTGTTGTCTCACCCAGAAGTGATGTGTCTCGATATGCGTCATTTGCAGAAAACTGAACAGAATACCGGGGTTCATGTTGCATTTAGGGATTTTGGTACTTAATTGGTAAAATCACGTGAGATTAAGGTTATTTAAGTGGCGTCTCAGGCTACAGGGATACTGAAAGCCCACTAATGACTGCTAAGGTGGGTGGGGTGCAGCTTTAGAGATGGTTAAAGGAGTGTGGCCACACGGGTTAGCAAGCACGGGGTTGGGGGGGGCTCGTCAGGGGGGTGAATGCAGTATGCTTCTCACCCCACCTGCCTGTGGAGCTTCTGAGGAAGGTCTTAGCCTCCCACCAGTGCTATATCTGTGAATGAGATGCACGAGATCCAGTCATCACTATAGCTACCTCAAGACTCTTGAAGTATTCCAAGTCTGAATCCTTCTATCATTCTCCAAAGTCCATTTCCATATTTATCAGTGTTGTCTGTGTTGTGGGAGGGCGGTTGGGCAGTTAGGGATGCGATGTGTTAATTCCCTTATGAGTTTGGGAAATGTGCTGTTCTGTTAGTGTCAAATAGGATGGGACCCTACACTGTAAATCTTACACTGTTTTTACAGTAAGAGACGCACAAACTGCAGATTAGCCAGTCCATCAGCTTCTAATTATATCATTAATTGAGACCTTGACACTATTATTTGTACAAAGCTTTGACTTCAAAGCCTTTTTGTTTTGTTTCATATTTTCAAATCAGTTTTTAGGTGTTTATATCACCACTAAATTATTCATTTGGTTAAACTGAAAAACGATTAACAGACTGGCAATATAGACCAGAACGGTGTAGCAGCACAACCCAAGGCTAAACAAACAGACCAATGGGCACCAGCAAACACAGGGAGATCCCGGGTCCAGGGTTAATGACCAGCCTATGAAGTACAATGCGAATTAGAAATTAGAACATGTAACATTACATACACCTTGTCAAGAACATTATGGTTCAGATAAATTGGTTTTTTGTTATTAACTGCAGCTGTATGCTTAGTAAATGAGAAACTTGGTTTTCTTTCATAATGGGAATATGATTCAGTGAGGTAGTGTGGTAATTGGATTTTTTTCAGTCAAGGGTGAATGGCATTATAACATTATCCCATCAAAAACAGAGTAACATATTTATTTTGTCAATGTATCAATGTAAGATTTAGCCTTTCAGGCATTTGAAGAGATGGAAATAAGATTATTATGTGTTTAATGCACAGTAATGTGACCATTTTGAGGTTCAGCATGTGTGCCTCTGAGGTCATTAATCAAAACCAGAAGTTATTTCCAGAAAACAAGGTGAACGTCAGAGCTGCACTTCTGTACATGTAAATATGTGCCCCAAATAAGGATATCAAATGGCTTCCAGAACCACACTAAGGATTCACCACCTCAGGCCGGACCAGCTTTCTTTGCGGTACCGTTGCTGGTTTAATGGACGTTTACTGGCACTTGACAGATGTTGGGAAACTCTTTTAATGAGTCACGTGTAATGCCATGCTTCCTTCCGATTTCTTTTCAGGAGATGTGAGGCGAAATTTCAACTCCTGAGACACTTCCTCCAGCTGAGGGGTGTCCCGTGTGGACGATGTTTGCTGAATTCTCGGGTGGGATGTACGGACTGCCTCAGCGATGGTGACAGACGCACCGCAGCCCACGTCCTCCCAGATTTATAGCTTTAGATATGTTCCCATGGGCCGCTGCCATTGTTTAGTCATCGTCCGGCATGATCGTTTATGTCTCCGTCTCCGCATCCTGACCACCCTGTCTCGTACATCTACTACAGCTGTCGCTCACGCCATCCTCGTTTCAGGCCAAGTTTGTTCAAACTCTCTCGACGGCACACAGAACGACTGGCAGGTAAAAAAAGGTTATTGGGAGTCTTTTGCGCAGAAGAGATCTGGCAGGATAGCTGTGCGTGATTTAATTTTCAGCATAAATGTTGTCGAAGTGTGTGGGAGTATGCAGAGCAGTATCAAGAGATTTCTGAATTGGGAAAAAAATGCATGTGTTTTACACTGATTTTATTAATTTTTTTTTTTATCTTCAAGTAGATGTACTGTATGAAGGCATATCAAGGCTGAAGCTGACCGAGGAAGGTGAAATAGGAGATGATCAGCCAAAACAAGTGTAGCATCATTCACAGAACACATCCACGGGAATAATAAAATGGGAAAATTTAGCAAAAACTAAACAAAATTAACAAATTTAATATCACACAATACCATATGCACCCATACCCATTTTTTTCCATTAAAGTGCACGATATAAGCTACATCTGTTCATTGACTGATCTGTCCTTTGTTGACACAATAAAAGAAATACAAGGATTTAAAGTGCGATTCTTCCTATAGCTTAAAGTAGCCTAAACATTCATAGTGAGCTGTTCAACTAGCATACTGTATAAAGCTCCAGTTCCAAAGGAAAGCTGGATTTTTCTTGAAACACATTTTGCCTGAAGCAGACAATAATTGAAGGTAGACTTCTGGTGTAGCCTACAATGCTTCCTTCGGCGGGGATTGTATCATGACTGAGGGAGCAGAGGACACAGTAGATTTTTCTTGAGCAAAGTGTCCATCAGCTTTTTGCTAAAAAACATGCATATGAATGTTGAATTAATGCACAAATAATATGTGTGAATTAAGTACTGAAGATTTGTAATAAGGCACAATGACTAAAAAGGTTTGGTAACACTTGAGTGAGCGCAAATAATGAAGTAATATACTCTTACTTAATGTAATTAATTACCCAGAAATTTAGTGTTAGTTATACATTCTGATCCCATGTTCATTCATCATTAATCGATCATAACGGTTCATGTATTTGTCAGTCATTACTCATGATTTGTACTTGAGTAATAATTGAGTTACTAAGTTACTTGGGCCTACTCAAGTGAAATGTTACCAAATGTTTTACAGATTCTTGAGTAAAAAAAATATAGGTCATTATTTCCCATAATCTCTACCAAAAAATCAGCAATTACAACACGCACCTGGTGAATCATGAACAACCAATACTAAAAAATTATGGGCAAAAACTAAAAATAAGACATTAACTTATTACTCTGCTTGATTAAGGAAGATGGCCATATTCTTAGTATAGACAATGATTTTCTGTTATTTAGGGATTAGCAATTGCTCAGATATTTTGTAAATAAATGTGAGCAATGTGTGATGGAACAGCGTGTGCACATCAGTCTTTAATGGCTCTGGTTAGCTGAGGAAGCAGGAAGATGCCCATAATGCGCAGCACCGGCCACCTTGGAACAGCCGTGTCTTCGTTGTTCGACTTTTCACCTGCAGTGGTACGATATGAGGCAAAACAGCAGCTTTTGCAGCCGAGTCTGTTTATGGAGCAGAGGATTACCATGGGCGATTGGGAGAGCATAATGGCAGGTATGTGACACAGTAATCCGCAGGTAATAGAGGGGGTGACTGCAGAGGTTCACATTGCAGCTCCAAGATGCGGGCTGAGGGCCAGAACCCAAAACCATGAATAATACTGTAATTAAGATTCACACATGGAAACTGGCAGCAAAAAGGAATCTGAGGAAAAACACATTTATTTCTGTTGTCTCCATGATACAATGTAAGCAAGATAAAAAGTGGTAACATTGGTACATCCTGGATGTTCAGAATACAGAGGAGACACATCAGAGTGATACTGCCAGAGTGTTTATTGCTAATCCTTTGTCTCTGAAATTGTTGTTTATTGCAAAAGTGGGGATTTTAATGTGTTGGTGTTTTTGGGAGGTGGCCTGAGATTAGGGGACCTTCGCACCCTTGTTGCATGGGAGATTAACTCAAAAGGATCTTATAGGTTTTTTTAAAAAAACAAAATTAAAATCAAAACAGATGACAGCATCAGAAGTCCAGAAGGAATTTCAGGTAACACAATCATTTGTCATGGCTGATAATCTTTGTTATCTTGGTCCTCTGTCTCCTCATTAGTCTGTTTCCAGCACAAAATTAATATATTTCCTGACTGACAGGCTGCTTAGCTTGAGATGTACATGTTCCTGCTGCTCACAGATATCATACCTATCAGGGATCTTTTATATCATCTAAGAACGGTATAAATTTTTATAACACTGTTTTATAGAACCATAGAAAAATGCCCAAAGGTGAAAATGTCGGTAAGAAAAATTCACCCATCAATTCAACCATTCTGTTGCATTGCAGCCTGAAATTTAGACATATTGAAATTAGTCATCGTTTCTTCTATCATTACTATACTATGCTATACTATACTATACTATACGATACGATACTGCTCAAACACTCCCAAGTTTACGATGGTCCGTGTTACGATATTTTGACTTTACGATGGGTATTCCAATTACATTCTGTTTTTCAGTTTCAGTGCATTATAAAATAAATTACATGAGACATTCGACACTTAATTATATAAAATAGGTTTTGCGATAATGATTTTGCCCAACTGTGGGCTTACTAAGTGTTCTAAGTATGTTTAAGTTAGGCTATGATGTTTGTTAGGTTAGGTGTACTGTATTCAAATGCATTTTGTCAGAACATAACCCCATCGTATCCCAGGGAGCATCTGTACTATACTATACTATACTTGGTGGCATATTGGTCAGCATCATGGCTACACACTTTCAGGGTGGTGGGGGCTCCCAGCTTTACCTGTGTGTAGGCGGACTTTGTGTATACTGCTTGCGATTGTGCAGGTTTTTCTCCTGGGTACTGCAGTCCAAAAAACATTGGGGTTAGCGGAATTTGTGTCTCTACATTTCCCATGGCATAAGATTGTGTGTGTGAGAGAGTATGTGTGCCCTGTGATGGAATGGCATCCCAACTGGGGCGTGCCTTGTGTTTTGTGGGATTTGCCCAGGGCTCATTGTGACCCTTCATGGAAATCAGTTGAATGCACTTGTTTTTCTTGTGTTTTTCTATTATTAAAATTGTCTTATTCATTTAGCTTTCCCTGTCTAAATTACAAAAATAGTAATTTATATATAGCTACTCAGAGCCTTCTTTGTTGTTCCTAAAATATTTGTCCATTGATGGATAATGACAGTAACATAGGGAAAATATTGCATTACAAGTTTCTTTCAAGCCGACAAACTTTGTTTGTGCTTGCTGTAATTCTTTGAGGCCTATTGCTTATAAAAACACATTTGCCTTAGCACCCGGAATTATACGCAAGCAACAAAATTACCGTGTTTCTGATTTATGGAAATTCAGGGTACTGGAGTTACTAAGGTCTGCTATTTGGTTCTTTGCGAATGCAGCCAGAGTCATGTCCACGTACTGGGCAGAAATGTAAACGAGTTGGCTTCTGTCAAGGGTGCATCTTCTCTCCAATACTGTTTGCGATTTTGTCGAACGGGAAACCGAAGCACAGCGGTGGCTGGAGGGGGGCCTGGTATGGGGGGCTAGAAATGACATCCCTGCTATTTGGAGATGAAGTCATAGTTCTGGCCTTATCCCGCCAGCACCCCCAACGCACTTGATTCGATGCTGAGTGTGAAGCAGCTGGGATTAGAATCAGATCCAAATCCAAGGCTCTGGTGCTCTCTCGTAAAAGAGCAAATTGCTCCTTTCAGGTGAGTGGGGAGACTCTGCCCTGATGGAGTTTAAGTATCTCGGGATCTTGTTCACGAGTGCTGGTAAAAGGAAACATGAGATTGACAGATCGGTTCAGTGACTGTGGTTTTGTGGGTACTGGGGAGGTCTGTGGTGGTAGAGCAGGAGTTAAGGAGTAAGACAAAGCTTGTGGTTTTACAGTCAAGCTATGTCCTGATCCTCAGCTGATCCTGACCTCTGGGTAATGGCTTAAAAAAGGTTGCAAATGCAAGTAGCCAAAATCAGGTTTCTCTGCAGGGTTTCTGGATTCACTGTATGCGATAAGATGAGGAGATTAGAGATGCGGAGGGACCTTGAAATATAGCCACTGCTCTTTTGGATCGAGAGGAGTTGATATGATCCTTGCACGTTACTCGGGAAAGAAATTGTTTTACTATTTTTTAATTTTATGTTATTATTCCATTCTATTTCCTGTTATTATTACTGGGTGAGATGCTAGGAGAAGCCACTGCATCATTTTGTTGTGCATGTGCAGAAATGACAATAAAGCTGACTTTGACTGATGTGGTTTGAGCATCTTATAAAGACGCCACCTGGTCAGCTCCCTAGGGAGCTGTTCCAGGCATGTCCCACTGGACAGAGGCCCCGGGGCAGACCAAGGACACCCGGGCGGGGTTGTATGTCCCAGCTGGCTTGGGATCCCCCCAGAACGAGCTGCAGTTCGCGGCCATAGAAAAAGCGATTTGGTCTGACCTGCTTGGCATGATGCCACCGGAGCCCTCACAAGAAAATGATGACGAACAAAATGTCTGAGTGAAATCTGTGACATGAAACTGTTTGCCACTTTAGCATTTAAGAACCCTCTACATTGATATTTTTACCACAGAGGCTTTGGAGGGTAGGTGGATCTCTGGTCACCATGCTTTTTTCAAAACCGTCCATCTAACTTCTGCCGTAATGCAAACTCTTGCGTTGAACTTAAAGCTGAATATTTATACTTCGTGTCATGGCCTTGCTAAGGTTTTCAATGAAATATTCCATTCTGTTTCCCTCACAAATGTATTCAAACACTCCTTTTTGCTTTTGCTATTTCTTGACTGTATACATTTATAAATATGAATGGCAATGTTGTTTTATTTTTATTTATTCAAGGGCACACAAACAAGTGCAGATATTACTACTGTACATATTTTCTGGATGGTGGTGGAAACCTCTCTGCTTTAATGTGATTCTTTCCATTCAATGTAGGCATCATATTTTTACAACCGATGTCAGATTGTTACAAAAAAACTATATATGACAAATATAACGTTTCCTTATCGTTCAAAAACACAGAATGTCTTTCTGAAGCTTTTTTTTAAAGACAGTGCTGCTGAATTTCCACTTGAATGGCTTTTTTTGTTTATTTTTATAATGCAATTCTAGTGCACAATAGTATCAAATTGATTTATTCTTTATTGTTTCAAACAAGGTAAATATCCAGACACTGAGTTTCACAATGAGCAGTTGGGTTCCCAGCATTTCTAACCCGTCAAACAATTAAGGGTAAACCTGCAGTGAGCCATATGGTGGTGCAGTCGCCCCATATTCAGGTAAAGCATTTAAACAAAGGGTGACCAGCCTGGACTGAAAGCACTGCCTAGCAGCCAATCCACTTTTGTTCTTGGTGCCAACATGGGCTTTAAGGCCCTGCTTTCCTTCTCTCCAGTGAAAATCAATCGCATGCTCTTTGCTGTCACCTTTTGTCATTACACGACTTTAGCTCTTGGCACTGGGATTGCCGTTTGTGTGACCAGAAGGATGATTTCTATGACTGGGACCGGGTCAGTGAAGGCCTACCTTCACTCAGCTGTGATGGAGCATGCAGATGGTGCCCTTTGACCTCTGACCTCCATCACTCTGGGTACAAGTGCATTTCCTGGGCAGATACTTTATATGATTTCAAGAAGGAAAGTAATTTCCTTCATTGTACAGATGGTAACGTGTCAACATTTTTCTCAAGGACTCAAGTAGGCACTCTAAGTGTTAACACTTAAAATTCTGCTGATTATTAGTTCAATATTCACTTTTTCAAAATCATTGTTATCAGAGAATAATTCAACAGCCTTGGATTTTAGGGTCTAAGTGATTTAAACAGCTTTGGAAATCCATTAGAAATTATATGATACCAGAGCCGATAATGAAAGACACTCTCTTTACCCCGAGTGAACTCAGGATTGTAATACTGATAGATTTAGTACTGCACTTTTACCAAATGATACCAAATGAGATAGTTATTTTTCATATGGTTCTATTTATTTCAAAACTAGGAAATTGCAGGTTCATGCATGGGTAAAAATTGACAGAGAGGGATAGCATAAATGAATAAAATTAATGAAACATTTAGAAAATTTAAGAAATAGAATGTTTTCTGTGAGTGAGCGATTTGATTAGGCACACAGGCCAGCGCCATGGGCCACATATAGGCATTTATCACCATCAAATACTGATATTAGCAGTCCTACGGAGTAGAAGATATTCATATGCTCCCTCAGTTTTAATTTCCACTTGATTATTTTTTACTCCCCAGGAGCAGAACCCAGAGTGTCCCACCTACAAGGCCTCCATCTGCTTCCCGTATAACAATGCAGAGAGGAAAGGGCAACTGTAAACACGACAGGAGGGGCTAATGGTGTGGCTTCTCAAAAGGTGCTGAGGCTACCTCTTAGCTGCTTGGCGCAGCGTTAGCCTGTTAGCCGTCCGGATTTCCGTCTTTCACTAGGGGGAAGCGTCATGCCTATAGCAACGATCGCCCATCTGTGTATCGCCGGCATCACCATCGTCATCAGCGTCTGAGGTGCCATATGGATTACTGTGGATTATCCCGACGTCAAGCGCCGCCGTCCATCCGCAGGAAATGCATATTCCCAATTTAGGGAATGACTTTGAAAGGATTGCTTCTTTTTGTGTGAGAGTACTTCTCTGATTATGACAAGCTCGTTTCCTCTTGCTTGGTTTTCCGTTTGTCCTTGGAGGTCCCAAAACTAAGGTGGGGGGTGGGGGTTTATGGTCAGGGCCAAGAAACGGTCACATGTTTTTTCTTCCATAAAATCACACAAATAATGCTGTAAGAGCTGTAACTTAGCAACCTACTTTCTCATTGTAGCTTGGATGGAAGGGCTTTTAGCCTCTGTCACAACGTAATCGGGCCTCCACTCTCACCTTCAGCGGTGTCCCAAGAAGCCACTTGAGAGCATCCACAAGGTGAGAGGAGGAGCCACGCGGACATTCACAATGGCAGCAGAGCCATGCCAACAAACACCCCCCGCCCGCTGCTAAATAATGCACTGCAATCACATGAATAATTTTTTCCTTTAATGGCTCTCGCATCCTCTGAAAGGATTCTCAGCTCCGTATTAAAAAATTCACCATGTGAAATGATGCATCGGCGTGTGACAAAGTGACTTTGGGAGGCAAAAAGGGAAGAGAGGTGTACCGAAGAGGCGCTGGCTGAGGGTGGCGCTGGTGAGCCTCCCAACGCTCAGTGCTGGAGATTCACACTGAGCACGAAACGAGAGCAAAAAACCCACTAGATACCCATCCCAGAGACTGAGAGACTGCACTCCGGAAAAGAGTAGATGGATTTCAACACAATTTGCATTGACTCCCAGAAATCCCTCTGTGTGACATGCTATCACTAAGCGCTGATGGAACAGCGATATGGGAAACTTTTCTGACTGTTCCTCGGAAGCCTAAATATGTTGAAATCAGATAATGTAATCAGGCTTTCTTTCTGGACCATTTCACGACGTGAACAGATTGAAGTGCCATTATTAGGATGTCATGGCGGAGAACATTAAGGCTTGTGAGGATTCACAGGTCAATGCAGAGAATTCTGTACAGTACTTAGCATGATTTTAACACAATCACGACCGCCAGCTTTCTGCATAGGTTTTCCATCTGTAAATGGAATTTTTTGTGTCCTACTGTCTGCCCCTTACTGGGCGTCCTTTTATAATAGACAAACTTCAATTATATTGATTAAATAGACCATCAGTATAAAGTAGGCTAATAGACTACAATGTCCATGTGGGCTGTTCACATGATATAGTCGTCTAGAAAGTCTCTCCTCATCTCAATGCTAAACTCTAGCTAAAGGCGCTTAAAATTAACATGAAAATGTTGTATTGTACATTTACTTTTTATCAGACAAGACTTACAAACAAAAAAAAACGTACATCTTACCCAACGTGTTGCGAAACACGAATCTGGTGGCAGCGATGGGGAGTACATTATACTCACAGTAACGGGGCCCCAGGATCAGGCCCGGCAAACCAACACACAACAGGCGTTCGCCATCAAAGCAAAAATGGTGCATGAAACATTAATGAGCGCATGAACATGGAGCTGCATGAGAGTGCAGGCAGGCTGCTGAAGGCGGAACGGAGCTATTTCACAAAAAGAGAACCGCCAGCAAAGGAGGAAATCCTGGGAAAGATCAGGCTCGCCTGCAAGGCCTTTCGGAGCGGAAATGAAAATATAAATGAGTGGAAGGCACAAAGCACACATGCATGCATCCATACTGAGAAAATGTGTAGGGATCTACACACTGTAGTAAGCATGTTTTTGATTATATGTATACACTCTGTAAAATATATTTTCCCTGGAAGTAAAGATTTACTTTTGTTTATTAAATGGTTCATTTCATTGACACCCACCCCCAATACGTTCCGGTCTACTGTACAGCCAGGTGGTCCTACCGTGACGAGTCATGCATCTGCGGTTATTGCATATCGGTCTGTATTTCCTTTCTCTGCCATTATGCAAGCAGCTCTCCATTTCGTCATCTGCTTGCTAGAATGTAATACATTTATCGTAAGGCCGAGTATAAACAGGTGCTAGAATAACCCATTATATGGTAGCCAGGTGAAAAAATAATACCGCACCACTCTTTACTTTTTCATCGTGTGCAGATGGTAAAACCCTAACCCAAATTGCCCACGTTAGCCCACAGCTACCGCAACATGTAGCTGAAGTCCCGCCTACATAAAAACCTATTTTAAAATCAGATTGCCCCCTGGTTTACCTTCACAAACCAGACAGCAGCGTGAAGTTAGTGCTCGCTAGAATTGGAGTTGCTAGGCAACTGAAGACACTCACTCTACAAAGCCTTCTCCCGGTATAAGTCCTGAAATTGTTCTTTGATATCAGGAAAGATATAGAATTATGTTTAATAAAACAGAAAAAAAAACAGATTAGCATCAAACATTTTTAACAGCTGAAAGCTGAATAATAAATATGTTCTAGTGCTAAGGGTCCTCATATACCATTAAGCAAGTGACATTACATATGCTGTATTTTGAAATAGTTTACTTATTACTGGTATGCAACTAGTGTTTCAATAAAGGGATGACAAGCAATTAATTAAGTAAACAATTGCTTTTTTTAAGACAAAATGCATTATTATATGTATCCTTTCTGTATAAGGAGTCTTAACATTTTCCTGAACATATTCAGTTGTGTTGTATCGCTGTCTTTTAATTTTTTTGTCTTTCACACATTCTATTCGGGGACACTAACAGGAAGGTTCAGCAGTCCAAAGTGTCTGGACACGCGGGGCGCAACGCTAATTACCTTTGGTTAATGAATGATGGGAGTGGTGAAAATTGATTGTTAATTACGGATTTACACCGCCTCTGCGGTCGAGGTTTGGAGGAGGTCTTCCGGTGGGCGTTTGGAGGAGCAGGCGTCGACGCTAAAGTTGGTGACCTGCCCGAGCAGATGGCTTCCAGGTGCTGCAGCCCCAGGCTGCCCTGGGGAAAGGGGCTTTGGTCCGAATCTCACGTGGGAACAAGATGATGCTGCTGCACTCAGAAGTGCGTCGCCGGCCGGAAATACCTTAATTTTAGCTTCCTTGTTGTCAGCTAGATTGTTCACTGAATAAATGAAGAGGTGCAAATGTGGATTATATAATATTGATTTAAAAAAGCAGTTTGATTTTAAAGGTGTACAGCAGCTTGTGCTGGGTGTTACTTAATTAGCCAGACTGAATACGTTTTCTATTGCGTAGGTTTGAAATAGGAAAGGGAAAACCTTAGTAAACAGTGCCCTCTGTTGGTGGCTTATTTAAAAATAAGTTAGAGATAGAAGTAGAAAGGTCCACGTTCCGTTCAGACCAGACGGAATTTTCCATTATAGAACCCTATACAGAAACAATATAAATGAAAAGTTTATATGCACATCAGTATGGTGTGTGTGGTCAAATATTGTACATATTCATATACATGTTTCCCTTAAATCATATTGCTCCAACACACATTTGTACAGGACAAATTTTTCATACACCAGTGAATCTTATTCTGGATCATGAAGATCAACACATTTAAGCAGTGTCCCCACACAGTAACATGTATCAACACAACATGAAAGTATCCATTACGTGAGCAGTATAGAAATGTACTGAAATATTGTGAGGCGTTAAGTGCTCTGGCAAATGCACTAATAACCGGTGTTGAACATTATTTTTTGCCTAAATAACTCCATATACATGTGCTGTTTGTAATAAATTAGATCCATCTATTTTCTGTAACTGCTTGTCCTGTTCAGGGTTCCAGAGCCTATAGGCACAAGGCAGGGAATAACCCAGGATGGGGCACCAGCCCATCACAGGGCACACTGACACCTATGAGCAATTTGGTAACTCCAATTAACCTCAGCATGTTTTTGGACTGGGGGAAGGAAACCAGAGTATCCAGCAGAAACCCCACAACACAGAACATGCAAACTCCACACACTGAACCCTGGTGGAAACTCCGGTTCCAGAGATGTGAGGTGACAGTCCTAACCTCTGCATCACCCTCCCACCCAATAAATTAGATAAATTAGATCATTTGTTTAATCTGATATTATAATGGTGGGTTTCGATACTATAGCATTTTAGTCTCTTCTATTTACATTCATACCCATAAAGAATGATGAGTTTGTAATTAACTACAATAAACGTCATGCAATCAATAAATAAACGAATAAGCAAATACATTTTAGCAGGTATAAACAACAATTTGTAAAATATGACTTTAAGCATTTTTATTCTCTTTTGTGAGTTCAATAATCTGTAAGAATGATTTAACGCCACATAAAAATTTCTAACAGAAATTAATATGAACTGAAAGTGTTACCTGGAGATGGTTTTGCTTTTCAAAATGAGTAATACGGTATTAATATTTCATACATTTTAGTACATATAGTCAGTGATTACTCATTTGTAGTTAATCAACAAATGACCAAAGTGCTTAAAAAATAAAATACCAAATTATTAATAAAATAGCAAATTATTATTTCATTCAAACTTCACAAGTGATCAAAACAGAAAGCATACATTATTAGGAAGAATGTATTCAATGAATGCCCATCCTTCTTTCAACCATTTATCCTTATTCGGGGGGGGGGGGGCTGGGGCCCATCCTAGGCAGCAATCGGGCACACGCCAGACGGGGTGCAATTCAATCACAGGGCAAATACACACACTCTACAGGCTATTTTAGAGATGCCCATCCAGCTAGCTACACCTCTTTAGATTGCACAGGAAATCACAGCCCCCATAGGATATTAAATACGAGCAGAGCATGCAAACTCCACACACAAAGGGCAATGGTGAGATCTGAACCTCCAATTATGTGGTGTGAGGCAACGGCGCTACCCACTGAGCCACCATCACATTCGATTAATATTTCATATGTAATTAATTAAAAGCTTAGCTGAACCAACATACATGGTGTGCTGTGCAGATGAGGCCTGGGACAGACTGATTTAATAAAAAGAAGACCTTCAGCTATTACAGTCTGTGTTACTCATAACCCAATAAAGCCTTGATTCTTCTAGAAACAGGTGATTTCATTTCTAAAAATAAGCTTGAAGACCCTGTTGGCTGCAATATAATGAGAGGAAGGTTGTGTTTTTCCCCTGGCAAAATCTTTCTCTTATTTGCCCCTGTCATGTTATGAAGCTTGTGTGCTGTAATATCTGTAAATCAGGGGAGGGTAATTCCAGGCTTTGCAGACTGCAGGCTATGCTGTTTTTTACTCCTGCTGAGCTCTCAATTAATTATCTCTGATTAGCTGTTGGTGGAATGAATCTGCATAATTTAAGTCATAGTTCATCATTCTCATTGTACCAAGTTTATGATGAGGAAGATCTACCTGTAAGCATAAAAAAATGAAAATATGAAAGTGTTGCATTTGTCCTTCCTAATAAAACCAGTTCCATTCGTTTTAATACTTCTGAAAGTGAAGCAATGGCATTTGCATTTCAATTAATAAAAGTTAAAGATTTAGGATTTATGACTAATTCATTAATTACCGATTATGTGATACAATAATCACATTTTACTACATAGAAATACAGGATATATGTAACATTTTTTTTGGAAAAATGCTTTTTGCTATTCTCCTAAAAAATACACCTTCAAAATGAACAGCATCTGCTTAATTTCATCTGGGGGAGAGTAACTAATTGGAAATGGAATGAAAAAGAAAATCAGTCCACATTCTGACCTGCACGGCACAGAACCGGCCAACTATGCTCTAAATGAAATATTAATGCATCTTTATTAAAAATGTATAAATTAATGTCATATATACAGTATATGTATGTTATACATAAGGAGAAAGACATAAATCATTTATTAACTATATGGATAATTTATTATATGGATGTTATGTTACAACATTTATGGTTTCTGTGATTTCGGCATATGAATTAACTTAGCTGTAAAATCTTTCTGCTTGAAAAAAAAGCAATTCACTGTAATATCTTTAATTGGCGTGACTGTATGGTTTAAGGCGTGCCATGGTGGGCAGCTCTGTTGTCCTGCACCTCCAGAGTTAGGAGGCCCCTGCTCTGCATATGGAGTTTCTGTGTTCGGCCTGTGCTTAGGGTTTCCACCGGCTACCCTGCAGGTCAGAAATATGCAGCTGATCTGGCTTCTCTGTTTCCCCTGGTATCTGTCCAAGATAAGCTACTGGAAAATGGAATGTAAGATTCCTTATTGTTTTATTAATTATAGATAAGTGGCTTCAGGGTTACAGATGCATTACTTTGACAGGTATATAGTATCTGAGAGCTGACCTGTGGTAGACCAGCCATATAGAATAGAATAGAATAGAAAGCCTTTATTGTCATTATACTGGAGCACGGATGCTACTAGTACAACGAAATTGCAGTGGCTACTTCTAAACTGCAGACATATACAGACATTACGTTTGCAGTGCAAACAGCATTCTGTAATAGACAGTAATGCAACAGACAAATTAGTAGATGCAATAAAACATAGTGTTTAGTATTGTATTGTACTATATTAGTGTATAGTATATTATAATAAAAAATTATTGCACATTGTCCTTATGTGGAGATGGTGTGTGTTGTATGTGTGTATTCAGTGCAGTGATGGCTTGTGGGAAAAAACTGTCTCTGAGCCTATTGGTCCTGATCCAAATGGCCCTGTAGCGCCTGCCGGAAGGCAACAGGTGAAACAGGTGATAAGCAGGGCGAGTGCTGTCTCTGACGATTCCCTCAGCTCCGCTGAGGCAGCGGGATGCATAAGTGTCCTTTAGTGAGGGGAGGGGACAGCCGATGATTTCCTGCACCGTCTTGACCGCTCTCTGGTGTCTCCTCCGGTCTGCCTTAGTGCAGTGGGAAAACCATACTGTGATACAGTATGTTAGAATGCTCTCAATGGTGGAGCGGTAGAAGGTCACCAGCAGCTTCTCACTGATGTTGTTCTTCCTGAGCACTCTCAGGAAAAGCAGACGCTGCTGTGCTTTCTTGATGGCAACTGTGGTGTTTTCAGTCCAGGAGAGGTCAGAAGAGATCGTGGTGCTCAGGAAGGTAAAGGTGTGGACCCTCTCCACGCAGTCGCCCTTGATGTAGAGGGGAAGTGGATCTGCCCTGTTTATCCTGAAGTCCAGGATGATCTTCTATGTCTTGGTGGTGTTCAGAGCTAGGTTGTTTGCTGAGCACCAGTTCCTGGACCTCGTCCCTGTAGGCAGACTCATCTCCAGCTGAGATCAGCCCCACCACCATCGTGTCGTCAGCAAACTTCACAAGGATGTTACTGCTGTGGGCCGGTCTGCAGTCAGAGGTGTACAGGGTGTAGAGAACTGGGCTCAGCACACCGCCTTGTGGGGAGCCTGTGCTCAGTGTTCGGGTGGAAGAGAGATGGGGTCCAAGTCTTACAGCCTGGGGCCGATTTGTGAGGAAGTCCTTGATCCAGGAGCAGGTGAGTGGGGGAGTCCCAGGTTGTGCAGTTTGGTGATCAAGAGGTTGGGGATGATGGTATTAAAGGCAGGGCTGAAGTCGATGAAGAGCATTCTGACGTAGCTCTTCTGACGCTCTAGGTGGCTCAGTGCAGTGTGAAGGGCGATCACTATGGCGTCCTCGGTTGACCTGTTCGTTCTGTAGGCAAACTGGTAGGGGTCAGAAGATGCAGGGAGGTAGGCTTTGATGTGGTTTAGGACCAGCCACTCTAAACAGTTGGTGATGGGTGTTAGTGTGACTGGTCAGAAGTCATTTAAACTGTGAGTGACTGATTTTTTGGGTACTGGGATGATGGTGGCAGACTTCAGACAGGCTGGGATGGTGGCCTGTGTCAGGGATAGATTGAAAATGATGGTGAAGACCTGTGAGAGCTGGTCAGCACAGGCTCTGAGTACCTATCCCGGAAACACCATCAGGTCCAGTGGCTTTCCTGGGGTTAACCCTGCTGAGCACCTGCTTCATATCCTCTTCCTGTACAGTCCATGGATGGGAGCAGGGGACTGGTTGAGGCTGGGGTAAGGTCGCTGGCGACTGTGGGGTTGGAGTCTCAAAGAGCGCAAAGAAGGTGTTCAGCTCTTCTGCTAGTGCAATGCTTGAGTCCACGGCTGCATTGGTCTGTCCCCTGAAATTGGTGATCTGCCGGATACCCTGCCAACCCTGCTGAGTGTTGTTGTCAGATAGATGGTTTTCTATGTTCCTCCTGTAGTCAGACTTGGCTTTCCTGATTTCCCTCTTCAGGTCAGCACTAGCAGCTCTGTACAGTTCTTTGTTTCCTGACCTGAAGCTGGTGTTGCGGTTCATGATGAGTGTCTTGACCTGGCTGGTCATCCAGGACTTTTGGTTGGGAAACACCCAGATGCTGTGACAGTCCCAATACAAAACTTGATGTGGGATAGAACAGATTCTGTGTGTACAGCCAGGGCTTGATGTTCAAAGACACTCCACTCAGTGTGAGTGAAGCAGTCTTGGAGCTGGGAAAGTGCGTTTTCAGGCCATGTGGTAATGGTCTTAATCAGAGGAGTAGTTGTCCTTCTGAGAGGTGTGTATGCAGGGGTAAGAAGCAGAGAGAAGTGGTCTGACTGGCCTAAATGTGGGAGTTGTATGGCTCTGTATGCATGTTTAATGTTTGTATAAACATGATCTAATATGTTCCCCCCTCTGGTCGGACACTTTACATGCTGACAGAGCTTAGGCAGAACAGACTTTAAGTTTGCCTGATTAAAGTCGCCAGCTATGATGTGTACACCATCGGGATGAGCCTGCTGTAGCTTATTAATGATGTCTGACAATTGGATGGTATGTACAGAACCGTGATTAGCACGACTGTTAGCTCTCTTTGTAAGTAAAAAGAACGGCATTTAATAGAGATGGACTCCAGGTCCGGTGAGCAGTGCGTATGTACGGTTAAACTATATACGGAGCAGTCCATAAGTATTTGTAGAATGACATTTATTTAAAAAATCCATCACAGTGGATTTGAAATGAAACAATCACTATAAGTGCAGAATGTCAGCTTTAACTTAAGGTCATGGATAGCTATATTGGGTGATTTGTACAGGAATAATGTCTATTTCTATTTTTACCCAACCTCCCCACCCCCCACCAAAAAATAGCCCAAATAATGATTATTAAAATGTGTCACTGTTTGAATATTTAAGGACTGCGCTGAAATACACTCATTGTGATGAAATATCATAGAATATTTCAACACTAATACAAACCAAATTGTGCATCTAACTGCAGAATTTTGCTTTTACAACACCGAAATGCAACAATTTTTAGCTAAGTAAAAATTATACTTATAAAAAAAAAATCTGGTTGTCATATAATGGTCTAATTGGAACGCTTGAAAAAGCTATTCTTACTAATTTAGTCCAAATTTTAGTTCTAACCGTGAGCTGCGTCATTACTTTGTGAATAAAGAGAACCGAGATAGGCCCACATTTCCTGTCTCAGGCGTGAGCCAATGAAACTCCAGTATGGATTTCCGCTTAGTTAAAACGCAAAGACGGATTGGATACGTTACCGGAAGTGTTTTTACGTTATGCACTTGTATTTTCAAAACTAAAGCGCGTCCACTCCGTTGATTTCTATACGGAATGTGGAACTTTTTAGCGAAATAGTTGTTACATTTTATATATAAGTAACAAATAAATCACGATGCCAAATAAAGTTATACTGCCTTATTGATTGCAGTTTACAGCTTCAGCCATTTTAATTAAAACGGAACGAACCTTAGCTAGTGTTGCTTTAGCCGATAAGCAAATAATCTACTGTACTATGGAAGAAAAGTTAACTGCACCGGCGGATTTCCTGACATCGGGTGTTGCAAGTAAACAAATGCGCCGTTATCAGTATTGTGCCGATCGGTTTAATAGTTTATATAATCTGTTTCCTAATTTCCGGCTAGTAACCTTGGTATCCCTGTGTAGCTAATTATATTCCGTGAACATGGTTCTTTGCTGGGGTAGCGTTGACGTTTGTTGCCAAGGTGTTTCGCGAGCCAACGGGGATCGGTCACGTGTGCCGTAGTATACATTTTCTGCTCCAGACGGGGCACTTTTGTAATCACCAGAGCTAAGAAATACAGAGACAGCTACTGTTTTTTTAAGGAGAAGTGGTGTTTTAAATGTAACCAGAATTAGAGGAAAAGGTCGAACACACATCCAAATCTTGTATAAAATGATAACTGCTCCTGGACAGTAGAATCATTTCCAGTTTATCTTTCTCTTACATTCTGGCACTGGAATAGCCAGTATGTGGGTTGGAGGTTTACCTAGCAAAAGGAACCATTATTCCGTAATTAAAGAAAAATATTTGCCAATGTTGTTTTGCATTACTTACAGAGGGAAAATGTTTTATATAAAAATGTTTAATTTACTTGATACACAGAACCATCAAAGACCTTCCGATTAATAAACGTAATATTTGGTTTTATTTTAAATTATAAATTACTACAAAGCATGTAACAGATTGATAAATATATCATGCATTTTTGTGTTTTTAATTTAGCCATTGAAAACTGGACATTCCTAGTACACTGTGCTTGGGTGTAATCCATGCGTCATGTGATCTCGGTCCCTATATCTTCCGACAGGGCCGGCGCAGCGGGACCTGCTGACTCCCTTGCATTTCACCCTTTACCCCAAATCTGTCCCTTCTGCGGCGACGGCAGAGCAGAGTCCAATGAGGATAAAGCCTAGCGAAACAACCTCTGTGGGCCCTGGCCACAACAATCCTTGGATTGCAATTGCAGAAGCAAAACAAGAGATTTTGGAATTGCGACGAGAAAACCAGAGGATGATGAAGTTGCACGGGAGCCTTTCTGGGGCACAAAACCAACATCTCCCAGAACCAGTTATGACAAGGTCTAGGTACGTATGAAATAAGGTCGGAATTATATATTGGGGGGGACATGTCCCCCACAATATTCAGATGTGCTCACATTTTCCCCCCAATATATATTATAATTGTGGCCTTGCCGCTCCCCCAATGTTGACTTCATGGCTATGGGCTTCATTTGGAAGATCAGTCCACTTTGCAGAAGAACTTGCCCCCTCTGAGGTTGATGGTTCAAGTCATTCCTCTTCTCAGTGGGTGTGGAGTTTACATGCACTTCTGTTTGCGTGTTTCTCCTACAGGTACTCTGGTTGACTCTCTCAGTCCAGGAAAATATATGTTACGAATTGGTCTCTCTAAATTGCCCGTAGTGTGTGGCATCCCTTCCTCATGTCTGGTGGAGTCCTGGCTAACCGTGACCCTCTACTGGACAAAAAAGCTTTGTAAAAAGGAAGAAATAGATGTAATATATATTTTATGAAGTGTATGTATTAAAAAAATAAGAAAAAACAAAAATATAAGATTATAGGTAAATTGCTTAACAGTTCATACTGTTCAGTGTTGGGATATTTTCTTTTATAATGAGCTTTATCTATTATAATAATAATGTAATAGTAATCATAATTTATTGCCATTTATTTTATTATTTATATATTACAGGTACATTGGAATTCATTAATTCTCACGTCTCCCATCTTTCTGTCCTATGAGACACACATAGAGGTGTAACGCTTCGGGTCAGAGTGCTGAGTCTGTGCTGGGATATATGTGCAGCTGAGGGAATAGCGCACTTATTGAAGCAGCACTTAAGCCGATTAAACTATTAATGTCTTTGGAATGGTTTGTTACTTCAAATGTAGTGATGTGCACTTGTTTTAAATATAATGTTAAATATAACAAACACCAAGTTATCCATTAGATGTTCTGAAGGCTAGGGGTGGGTAGGAAATTGATTCAATTACAAATCACAATTCGATATGGTGATTTTTAGATCGGCACGATACTTACAAATAGTTTTTTAAAATATCGATTTAAACATAGGTTACTGTAATTATGTTGAACATCTACTTATGAATTTAGGTTTCGCCTGTGTCAAGAAATGTATTCATTTAATTCATTGTGCGTTGTGGTATCTGCATAGGGTCCAGGTGGACGCAAGCATTTGGGATAACATTTAGATCAGCTGTTCAAAACAAAGTGAGAGAATTCTTCAGCCAATCAGTCCTCTAATTAGTAATCTGATTAGGGAGTTGCAGCAAAGACCTGCATATCCAACTGCCCTTTAAATGTAGACCTGAAATGCTCTTCAGCAAAAACTACTAAAAAACAATCGCAATACATATCAAAATAATACCAAACTGGGTATTGTGCCATTTCCTTCCACTACTGGATGCACATCCACTGCTTTAGATTGCCCTTTTAATCGGCTCCCAGATCAGGCGCTGAAAGTACGCAGTCATGCAGCGGCCGCATGGAGGCAGAATGGAGGCTGGAGACAGAGAGACTGAAGGCTGAAGTGGAGAGATTGAGGGGGCAGCTGGAAGCCCTAAAGGATGCTTCAGGCAGGCAGAGGGAGGAGATTCGGGATCGGGACAATACTCTTAACAGGTATGGTTTTACATGATAGATAATTAACAAAGTAGAAAACAACCAAATGTGATATATTCTGTTTTGTGTTTAGGCAGAGCAGTGAATTGCAAAAGGCCCATTCAGAATTGTGTCGCACTAAGACTGAACTGGGCCAGTCTGTAGCTGAACTGAATCACACCAGATCGGAGCAGGACAGACTGTCTTTAGAGGTAAGGCACACCATATACCTGTACTTGTATATTAGGTACTTGTATATGTTGGTGTTCTGTTTACTCTTAGTAATTATGTTTCTCGATACAGCTGGAAAAGCTGAAGAAGGAAAGACGGGAGGAGCGAGAGAGGCTAGAAGAAGAGCGGGAGAGGAGAAGGATGGAAGCCCATGCACTGAAGACTGAAATGGAGTTTGAGAGGCAGGAGAAGGACGCAGCTGGGAAGCTGGAGGTGCTTAAAATCAAGGAGGAATTTTCAGAAGCACAGAAGAAATGGAAGTCTGAGGTCAGATTTTAAGCATTTTCTGGGGTTCACACATTGTAACTAGGGTTGCAAAATTCTGGGAATTGTCAGTTTATTCCCATATATTTATGGTAATTCCCATGGAAAGTTTCCAACTTAGAATATTTCCAAAATTCCACAGCTTAACTTCCCAGGGAATGGAAAGCTTCCAGAAATTTACCGCCCCATTGCAGCCCTAGCTGTAACTGACATACTGAGTAAGTGCTAGTCATAATTAAATGTTCTTAATGCATCTGTAGGGATAGGGGTTAGTGTAGTTATCCAGTTTTAACTTGTACTGATTATTTTAATGGTTGAGGAAAATTCTTATGTAATGTATGAGGAATTAGGGGGATTAAACAATATCAAAAGGCTTTGAGATCTCATGAGGTATATGTGCATTCAGTAGGTCTTGGCACTTACTATATGTCCCTTCCTGACCAGTTTACTAAAAGGCACTGCCAGCTGTTTGTTTCTAATTGTTGTAGGCCTTTATTCTGATGGTACCTTTGCTCCTGATATTTTAGTGTAACAATCGTCAACTAATAACCTTAAGTGAACCAAATTCAAGGTAATATGCCAGATCTAGGTGCTGTAAGGACTGTAGTTCTTTGTTTTTGTGAAAACAAAGAAATTCAAGGATGGCTGGAATCAGCAAGCATTCAGATAAAATAGCTTTCAGCTGCATTATATCATGTGAGTTGCTAGGAAATTGACTGGCTCTGAGCACAGAGTAATTTGGGACAAATTTTCGGTAGATAGCATTTTTATAGTTGTGAAAATGATGTGGAAATCTTGGTGACCTAAGCGTTCAGTCAGTTTTCAGGAGACTGACAGCCTGAAAAGCAGCAATCTGTTGCTGTCTAAAAGCTGTTCCCTATTGCGTCACTATACTCCCACGCGTAATCCCTTCATGTAATTTAATTGCAGACATGAGCTATAACCCAGGAAACCCAAGTATCTATCTACAGATTTCAGAAACTGCATTTAATTAGAATCTGCTAGGTAATTTAAGGTGATTTAATTACTTTGTTTAAAGAAAAATTAAATGGGGATGGGCTCATCTACGTTTTTTCAGTTCCAATATGATTCTGATACACAACTGCTGATACTGATACAGATTCCAATAAAATAGCTCTTTTTGCTTAATTTTTATTTATTATATTAATCTTATTTTTAAACTAGTAAATACAAATGATAAAATGTATGGCAAAAAATCTTTAATTAGGCTTCTAGAAACATACATTGCGTACTGTTCCATCCCGTTTGTACATCTTGTTTTAAGCGTTTTTGAGGCATTTGCAGTTCAATTTGAATATCTTCCAAGAGAGTATACGCAAGGGGCGAATGCTTAAAATGCCTCGCAATTTCTCTCCCACTGGCAACGTCACTTACACTTCATTGCGATAGCAGCCTCTTGTGTATCACAAGCTGTAGCAAGTGCACAAAACAGTCCAAGCTAGTGGCTCCCGAATCATCCATTGCTTTTTTCATATTACTCACATTGTCTTGCACAAGTTCGTACATTTTGTTTATTGAGATTTGCCACTAAACGCTCCTTCCACCTCTCAGAACTTTGTTATTACAAAGATTGCAAATCACTGTGCTACTAGTTGCTGTTACAAATGTAAAAAACTCCCAGATCGTCACCCTCTTATCTGCGCTGTTCTTACTGCAAAGGGAATGCGCATGACATCACTACAGGCAAAAAAACAGCGTTAGCGTTCAGCTTGCATGCCGCAAAGAACAGATCTAATAGGGAAAAACCATTTTGCGATTGATTGCACAGATCGATTTAACAAGATATACGAGCTGTTTACAAACTGCCAAAAACTAAATAAATAAGTATCAGACATGGATCGGTCACATATAGGCGATACTCGATCTGTCTAATAGATATGGATTGGTGCCGATACCGATACGAATATAGAATCGGTGAATCTCTAAAATTAAATCTGAGCTTGTCTAAAACCCAGTTGTCCTACTGTGTATTTATCATTATCTGGAATGTTGTTGGTATCTTCACCTAAAGTGTCTTCTGCCCAATACCTTCAGAGTTTTCTGTTGTCAACCCAGATAAAAGGACTTGCCAGCATAGTTTGTTTAAATCAGAATGCTTATCTTCACCCATAAAATACAGTCCTGTGTTCTTGCCACAGGACCATCCGTATTCCATTCGTGAAGAATGAGAAGGACAGGGGAGAAAGAAATGTAATGTTGTATAATTGTTCCTAATGAATTCTGGGGAAGCAGGAAAAGGGTTTCATTACCTAGGCTGTCTGATACAGTGGCATCAGGACAAACTTATGTTTGCAAATTTGACATTATTTTTGTTGGCTGCTAACAATTTATTTTGCCTCTGTGTTCCACGTTATGTTAGGTTCCTCCAAAATAGCCTCCTAAATCTGTGAAGTTGGTAACTGGTTTTCTATTTTCCTCTAACAACGAATGAGACAGGCGCTATCACATTATATCATGGATCTTTTATATGTGCTTTTAAATGAATTAGATTCTGCTTTCGATTTTGATGCATAATTGAACCTGTGACCAAACACAATATCCATCTGGCACACAAAAGGAAACTGAGGGTATGTCTTTATGGCCATAATCATTTACTGCTTAGCTCATGCACTGTATCTGGGAAAATGAAATTCAAACCTAAGACTGTATTCTTGAGGAGGCTGCAGTGAGCAACAAAATGGTAGCAATGCATCAACAGTGACACAAACTTTAATAGAACAAAGGAGCACGACCCTTGGAGAACATATGGAACCATCCATAACGGCCAGCAGAGCGCTGACTCCTGCTAGTGATTGGGTTTCTCGGCAGCTAACTGGAGCCAAAAACATCTGTTATGAGGTTTTGGCCAGAAAAATGTCATAGTTTTCTTAGTTAGGCTTTACTAATACCTAGATGGATGTAGACGTGTTCTTAGAATTGACCATTTCAGGACAATGGATGATAACACAATGAGAACAGTGTGATAAAAGATCTCCCCCAGCATGCTGTAGAGTCAGGAGTTCTCCTGGATGTTTTTGTAAATAAAACATTTTCAGAATAACATCTCTCCTTTGCTATTGAGTCAGGGGAGCTCCACCATTAATCTTTTCTGCAAGGCAAGGTAAAATGCCTCCTATCCTTAAAAACTAGGAGTTTTAAGAAAAATCCTAGCACCCTCACACTGGTGTCAAAACAAGGGTTTCTGTATGTAAGTTTCCCAGGAGCTGTTAGTTCAGGGTTGCAGTTTAACTGGGTTAAAGAATTCACAATATAACTATATGTTTGGTCTATTTGGTGCTAATTGGAATTCAGATGTTTTCTAATGTCTTGTTGTGGTTCTGCGTTTCTCTGCCGCTGTTTTTTTACAGCTACTGGAATTGTCTACGATGCACCAGACTGAGGTGTCGGCCCTAAAAGAAGCCTGTAGCGACCTGCAGGACAAACTTAATAACTCCAGGCTAGAGGTGGTCCGGCTAGAGAGTAGCTTGCAGCAGGCGTGTGAGGAGCGGGAGATGCTGAGAGAGGAGTTGAGGTAAGTATTTGTATACATCACTAGCCACAACTGCAGTAGGCCTGGCTAGTTAAGAAAGCCTCAATCTGTCCAGATTTCTGAATGTCCCGAGTTCCTGTGTACTGTTGCATAGCAATCGATGCCCTCGAGCAGTGAAGATAATGACATGAAGGTAGGTGTGCTGTTGAAGTTCTCATTACCAACTCTCTAATAAGGTAGCTGCTTGCTGCACTGTTGAATCTTCTTACACCTTAATAGTCCTCAAATAAATTGCACCTGCATGGAAAATTGCTTGTGCTTCAGTGTAACATGTTGGCATCTGATGTCCATGCAGCAAATTGGGGAATGCCTTTGATGTTCAGTCAGCCACACTGCAGAGTCTGAGAAATTACATCGGGCCGATTACTCCAGAAAAATGTGAGGAGAAAAAGCTGGCCGTTGATGTTGAGGTATGCCAGCATCTGTAAATCTGGAATTCTGGCAAATTTAAGACTTATTGTTGATGCCTCTATATCACCACAGTGAATTGTATTTTTATTTGCAGAAACTGGAAAAGCAGAAGGAGTCTCTGCAGGTAACAGTGGAGCTCCTAACTGTAAGATTGAACTCTCTAAACGAAATACTGGAGATGCAGGAGAAGGAGATGGAAGAGAAGGTAAGAATTGTTGGTGTAATGCCAACATTATGGGCTCAGACACATGATAAGATAATGCGAAGGAGAGTTATGTCATATAACTTCCCGGTGTGGTTTTAAGTGCATTTACAATGGGTGTTTCTCAATATGTGTACTTAACCGTACTTGTGTTCTCATGTACTTGTTTTACGTCATCTTCCACTGCCAAAGACCAGTTCTAATACTAAGAACAGAAGTACAGTGGACTGTAAAAGTCCCTGGATGTCGTTCTTTCCCTGCCCCAAATATCAAGGGTACGTTGGTTGCATCCTCGCCAAAAGAGACCAATCTCATGATTTATTGCACCCCAAGTTCGTTGTTGGGGGGCAAGTTAGCAAGACCGGTCTTGCCAAGGCCTCAAGTACAACCATTTCATTTTTGTTGTTGAGAAAGACCAAAGGCCTTCATTTAACCTCCTATTTTCTTCTTGATAGATCTCGTTAGATCCTCTATCAAAAGCTAGCTGTAAGGGTCATAAAGTGCTGCGTTGCTGGAGAGAGAAAGTGTTCGCATTACTGGTGCAGCTTCGGTCCAAGGATATCCAGCAACGAGCAGAGAAACACAAGCTGGTCTCTACGGTAAGCAGTCACTGTCTATTTGTTTATATCCCTATAAACAGAAAAAAGCATCGACCTGGGGGAAGCAGGGGGGTGTTCCATGAAACAGAATTTTCCAGTTAGCTGGACAACTTAAGCCAAATGTGAAAACTGTCCAATGAGAAGGGAGTTAATTGACATTCGTATTGGACAGTCCTTACGTTTTACTTAAGTTATCTGGCTAATGATGATATCCTGCTATATGGAATACCCCCCAGGATTATTCAGTTAGCTGATTTATCAAATGTCTTATGTGTTATGTATTTATACTTATATTTTGATTGTTAATCCATGTCTTACTACGGCTGCTCGTGAGGCTTCATACACAAGCATTTCACTCGCATGTATAGGACCTATGTACTGGTAATAAGTGACATGACAATAAGTTATTTTATTTGATTTAATTTGATTTGAGTTAACTTAGGTTAGAAGTCATGATTGTCCAATAGGAATGCTCCTTACCGAAACTCTTATTGGACAGTTATGACAGCTTAAGTTAACCCAGCCAACTGAGAAATCTTGCTTTGTGGATTTACGGGGGCGGGGGGCGCCCCCGCGGGCGGCGGGGGGGGGGGGGGGGGGGGGGGGGGGGTGGGGGGGGGGGGGGGGGGGGGGGGGGGGGGGGGGGGG
>JAODKC010000002.1:22831172-22870985 GCA_026777985.1 Mormyrops attenuatus
TTCTCCTTACCTTAAATCTTATTTTTATTTTATGTCTGGTTATTTTTACCATTCCACATGATAATTGTTGCTTTGGGTTTTTACGCCCCCCCCCCCCCCCAACTTTACTGGTGTACTGTTGATCTGTAGATTTCAACGTTGCGAGAGGAGTTGAAGCAGCAGACCTGTCAGAGCAGTATCCTCCAACACAGCTTACTGGACAAAAATGCTGAGCTAGACTTGGAAAGAGTTGGGAAACGGGTGAGTGTGTAGGGAAGCGGTTCTGGCACGAAGAGCATTTAGGAGACAAAGCTTCTGTTCTTGGAAGAGTGTGTGTTGCCACACAGTTGTAATTCTGTTCCTATCTGGTCTGAAATGTTTTTGGGTCACACCTGCATGTGCTTTTTCCTGCACATCTGTTACTACCTAATTTAACAAAGCTTTCCTCATACGTGCCAATTTTATTTTAGCTAATATGCTGGGGCAGGTTGTTTTTCGATACTTTCCTTATGTTAATTGATGAAATACCATCATGTCAAATAGAAAATTACAGTAAGTGTGGACCTGTGGACATTCCTTGCAGAGTGTGGAACAGGAGTTGGCTCAGATTCAAGATGAAAATGTGAAGCTGAAAGAATCTGGTCATGAGGCAAGAGCAGCCTTTAAGAAGGTCCTGGATGACATTACAAGGTTAACTATTGCCTAATGTTCATCAGTATCTGGTGAGAAAAGTTAAGGAAGGACTGTTCAATATTTGGGCAACTTATTTTATTTCTCTTAACATATCTTAAGTAAAAAAAAAAAATGTCTCCAATTCCTTCCAGCTTTAATGAATGTATATGTTTTATAACTAGCCTTGATTCTTGATTTTTAGTATTGTTGATGATGATAAATTAAATAGCTAAATGAGAGATTTTCCTCCTGAATAGGTTCAGTTTAGTTTTTGAAGCCAAAGGGACAGAGGTGCGGACGGCTCTGTCTCAACTCTTCACTCTGGGCCAGAGGCTTACTTTCGCTAAAAGCAGAATAGATACCATCCAAGGTGAGTCGCAGGAGAATTCTTTTGCTGTGCATGCAACCTTCATAAAATAATAATAGCAAAAAATGCTACATGTACAAAATCGCAAAGTGGTTGTGAAAGTACAAAAGCTTTATTGAGTTTGCTGTATGGGAAAAAAAATGTGGTATAGAACTACCTGCGTCTCTTAAACATATCCTGACTAAATAACTCAGGCTTAATGTCTGCCTCTCATTTTATTTACATCTGAGCAGGACTGTTAATGAGGAAGCAAGCTTTGAGGAAGGTGCAGTTTACTATGAAACAGACACAGCCTTGTACTGCAAGGTATTTCTGATTGGCTGTAATTCTGTTTGGCCTGCCGGTGGCTCCCATGAAGAGCCCTGCCCACGAGTCACTGAATTCTCCCTCCTATAGGTCTTCCTCTAACAACCTGGAGGCGGAGCTGGCGTGCATGAGTGCAGAGAGGGACCGGCTCATTCAGGAACTCAAGCGGACTCCCAGCCTCATCGAGGCAGCACTTAGCGAGGCACGCCAACAGTGTATGTTCCTGCTTTGTTCCGTCAGCAGGCACTTACTGCAGAGTTTACATCCTTAGGGTCAAAGGGTGGAAGGATTTCTGATTTTCTGATGTTCTGACGTTTCTGTATTGTGCTCCTGTGCAGTTGTTAGGAGCTCAGCAAGGAAACTGACTCATAAACTGACTTGTAATTTAGGACAGTACAACTGAAGCCTGATCTTCAGCATAGCACTTAACCATTTATTCAGCTGGTTGCTAGTATGATTGCTTTCGGTGAAATTCACCAGTAAGCAGCAATAATATGAGAACCTGTAACAAACACCCTGTTTAAATCCAAGGATGCTCAAAACTGTATGTGGTATCAGAGCACCCTTGGTCAATGATTGACTTGTAGTTAGGTTTGAGGGTGTGTATTTCGGACCCAAGGGTAAAGAGAGTGTTGAAGCTTTGGGTAAATGAGCGCCAGATTGATCTGACTGAGCCTTTATTGCGGGGAGAATTTGACTCCCACACGCTGAGTGAGGTTGAGGACATTGAGTCTGATGGGAATGCCTCAACCGTCGCAGCAGCCGTAAAGAACTGCAGCCTGCAGACAGTTGTCGCCTTTCATGGTGGTAACCCCAGGACCTGCCGCTGGACACCAGTGGTGAGAGAAGCTGTCATCTGAAAAAGGAGGTCGTCAGGGCAGTGATTGCATGGGGTTCTCCTGAGACATCTAAAGGGTATTTACAGTTCAGAAGGCTGTCATGGAGGCAAAAGCTTGTCCTTTGGAGCAGTTTGGAGAGGTTGTGGAGAGGGACTGTAGGATAACCTCAAAGATATTTTAGCAAAGTACCTCAAGAGGGGGAAGCATTACCTTGCATAACCAGGAGTAGCAAAATGCTGACTAACTCTGGGGACATTGTGAAGTTCTAGTAGTAACATTTTGAGGAACTATAAACTTATTAATTAATTAACCTCCCTTGGATATCCTATACCAGCATGCTAGGTAGAAGACACCATTTGATGGCGACCTAGGCTTCAGGAGGAGTAATGCAGACTCTGGCCTGGCTGTGAAATAATGGACTGACTCCACTCTTGCATAGTCTTGTGAAGGTTTATGGGAATATGCTAACAGTGTATGTGTGATCTCTTGAATTGGAGAAGACATAGAGCTGGGTGCCCCAGTCTGCATGAATCTAGTACGTTTTGTCTGCATACTTGGCACAAAATGAAGTTATTTAAGGTTGGGTGTTAGCCTCTGGCAAGGGGGAAAGTCTGCTCTTAGAGAAGGAGTTTAAGTACCTTGGGATCATGAGTGTGCATGAGTGAGGGTAAGGGGATTCGATCGTTTTGGCAGCTGCACTTCTGTAGGCATTGAGCAGGCTGTCGTAGCCTAACCAGTGTCGTCAGTGCAAGTAGCCAGAATGAAGTTTCAGTTTCACAGCTGGGTTTTGGGGTTCACTCTCCGTGACAGAATCAAGAGCTCAAAGATACCAGAGGCAACTCAAACAGGGCCCACAGTCACTTGAGGCGGTTCAGCTGTCATCTAGCTGGCTCCCAAGGGAGTTCCTCCATGCATGTTCCACTGGGCAGCGGCCCCAGGCCAGACCCAGGACATGCTGGAAGGATTATATGTCGCAGCAGATTAGGTAATGGTCTGTACTGACCTGATTGGCACACTGCCACTACAAACCTCAACAGCAGAAGTGATATGAAGAAGGTGGTATTGATGGCGGGGATGATGGTGAAAAATAATAATAATGGGATAGCATGACGGCAGCTATGAGGTTCATATCTGACCCTGGCTCTGTGTGTGGGGAGCTCACATTCTTCCTGTGTCCTTCTGAGACTATGTATGAGTATGCGTGTTCTACCTAGCACCCTGTATCGTCATGGATACGTTCCACCCCCCCCCCACCTCCCATACTAGATAAGTGTTTGGAGGATGGATGGATAACAAGATTAATAATGGTATATTTTGACCATATTTTTTCTGATGTAATTTCAGTAATTCCTGTTTATTTTACTGGCATCCTGTCCAGGGTGTATCCAGCCTTATGCTGCCTGGGACACACTCCAGGCCCCCCCACGACACTGGCCGGGATTAGCAGTTAAAAGATTTATTCTGTCTTCCAGACTTAGATCATATATTTGATTGTAATTCAAGGTCTTTTCAATCATGCAACTGTCTGAAGAAAATGAAACTGAGGATTATATATCAAAAAGGCATGGTTGTCTTATGCTTTTGAATTTTTTTTCTGGTACTTTCTGTATTTGCTTTTTCTGCTGTAACATTTTTTTATGATTTCCTAAATGTCAAAATGGTACAATGTCATCAGTCAGTATCACTGTTTTGAAAGTCAAGTTATAAATCTTTAATGTCACCTCAAAGTATTCAATTACAGTGAACAGAAAGCAGGCCACTGAGTGAATCATCTTCAGTGCATACTAATTCAGTAAGCTGAACAGTTATTAAATTTTGTTTCTTTCTTTTAAGAATTTGACCATGATTTGAAATATTCCACAGCTGTCATTTAAAAGTGGTGATTTGAGGGCCTTTCTTCTGCCCAGCATATCGCTTATATTTCTTGAGCAGTATGGTCAGTGTGCTTCCTGCCCACTTTTGTGTGTGAGGTGTGTGTGTGTGTGTGTGTGTGTGTGTGTGTGTGTATATATATACTCTCCCCGTGTTCACGTGGGCTTCCTCGGGGTACTCCTTAAAAATGTGTGGTTTGGTAAGCTGCTCTCTCTAAATTTCGCATAGTAATAATTCTGTGCCCTGCTAAGGGTTGTGTCCTCTGCCTTCGGCTGCCGATTTTCTGGGATAGTCTCCAGTCTCACCGGGACCTTTTTCCGGATAAGTGGAAAAAGAGATGGGTTTATAATACACGTGGCAGACCTTAACGAACTAATAAGTAAGATGTACTATGATATTTGCCCGGGACTGTTTTCTAAGCATAATCTATGAGTTTTCTAAAGGGCTGGTGTCTCACTCTGTGGGTTAGAAATCTATGCCTGAGTCCAGAAGGTCCTTGGTTCAAATCTCATGACCGGCACAGTAATCATATCACTGTAGGGCCCTTGAGCAAGGCCCTTAATCCCTGAAACTGCTCCAGGGGTTCCTGGTAAACGGCTGACTCTCTGCTCTGACACCAAGCTTATTGTTCATTTGTGTGTGTCTGTGTGTATGTCTCACAGCAAGATGGGTTATACGCAGGCAGAATATCGTTTTGCACTTGCTCTCTGTACAATGACAATAAAAGCATTAAATTCTAATTTCTCAAAATTGACATCGGCTTATCTGGAATTAGCATTTGCTGCATTGTTCTGAGAGGCTAATTTACTGCACCGGCTGCCGCTTTTTCTCTCCTAGTTGAGTCTGATCTGAGGCAGCTGAAGGCAGCACAGCAGCAGAGCCGCGGGGAGGCCACGGAGTCTGGGCGGAGGCTGCAGGAGGCGCAGCGGGAGCTGGAGGAGCTCACAGAGAGCGTAGCCCAGCTCCGTGCCGAGCTCAGCAGCCAAGAGGAGGAGAGTGGCCGAGGTGAGGGGGAGGCCGTCCGGACCACATGTCGAGGTTCCTGCTGTAGCCTCGCTGAAATGACTCACCGAAGGTCTACCTTATATGTACAGAAAGTTTATTAATGGATGTTGGTTATGTTGGAATGAGTGGATGAGTGTATCTGCTTGTGGAATTACCTGCAACGTTTCCATTTAAAATCTCTTTCTGCTGCATAAATGTACTTTGCCCGAGTGGTAGATATTTAGCTTTGCTGAATCTGGATTTTTATGCCAGTCCTGAAGGAGAAGCTGTCGGAGACAGAGAGCCAGTATGCTCAGCAGTTTAGAGCGATGGAGGCCCAGCTGAACGCAGCCAGGCGGGAGCACACCAAGGCAGGTAGGCGAGTTTGGGTTCCTCAAAAGGGAGAAAAGGCCCAGCTGTGGCAATGTTCTCTTTAGCAGTAGTACTTGGGGTGGGTGTGAATCTGTGGGTTAGGACTCTCTGCCCATCATCAGAAGGTCGCCGGTTCAAATCCTGTGACTGGTGGAGTGATGTCACCGTTGAGCCCTTGAGCAAGGCCCTTAACCCCAGTTGGTCCAGGGACACTGTCTGATCCTACTGTCTGATCCTGCTCTCTGACCCTCACTGTAAGTTCCTTTGAAGAACAGTGTCTACTGTGTGAATGTAAATTTATACTTAAAGAGATCTGGCACAAAGCACAGTGGTGATAGTCCTTTGATTAATATTCATTAGTCCTGTTTCTCAAAAGTGCAGTTGCTGTGTATAGTGTTAATGACAATGTATTTTAAAGGTTGCACTCTTTGTTTCTGTAACAATATCTCATTGTCTGATAAAGTACAAAATTACATTAGTTACAGTTATTTTAACGGATTGCAAGTGTTAGTATTTTTTGTTTTTCATATGTAATGAGTTTAGCTGTTAGATGTACAATATTTTATCCAGTTTCATTTTGGCTAAAACCACTCATTCTAAGAACAAAGGCTTGTTAAAATGTGACGAGTGTTATGTGCCAGCATGGTTTTTGCATCATATTTTAGTGTGGATTACAGAAAATGTACTGGGCATTTAGAGAACTGACAGGAAATAGACCAAAATGATCGCCCGGTTAGATAATCCCCGTTAAGCGTGAAGGTGATGAGCAGATAATGTACTGCTCTGTGTTTGACCTTCCCTGCAGTGGTGACCCTGAGACAATTTGAGAGGCAGGCTGAGAGGGAGAGAGAGCGTGACAGGGAGATCCAGTCAATACGGAACCATCAGGCTAAGAAGGAAATGCAAGATTTACAAAGGCGGCTGCAAGAAACAGACCGAGATCGAAACCTCCTTTTGGTAAGCTGATATCATACTCCCCTTAACAGCTGCGCTTTGATAAAAGTCAGTGGCTGTCTTTAGATGACAGAGAACCAGGTCTAAGTGACGTTTTCTATTTCTAGGCAACAATACGTGAAAATGGGCTTCTAAAGCAGTACAAGAAGGCCAGGACTGCAGCACTTAAAACGTCCACAGCTCTGGGAGAGGAGGAGCCGCAGATAGGCCGTGCTTTTATATCAGACACACCACCACAGATGAAAGGTTGGTATCTCATCCTACCGATGAGTGAATATCCATGGGTATCACTCACCCCTCCATCATCTCTCTGCCTCTCCCTCCATCCCTCCTTCCTGTGTTTCTCACAGATTCCCTGCTCTCTGTTCTGGGCGACCTTCAGGCTTTGAGTGCCGCGGTGACCAAAGACAGCGATGGCTCCGGAGAAGAGGACGGCAGTGCCCGTGCGCCTCCTTAAAAAGCTTAAGGAGTAATTCACCTGCAGCCACTTTAATCATTTTGGAGAGACAAAAATTATTATATTTTATTTATTATATTTTGAATAAAAGTAACTTTTCCACGGACCGTGTGTATTCTATTAACTAGCTTCTGATTCTCTTCCAAACACCAGCATCCTGCTTATGTAACTACAGTCTGCTGTTGCCATGGTGAAGCCTCGGGAACATGACGACTGACCAGGTGTCTCCTCCATTTTCCTTTCATCTTATTACGGTTGTTTGTTCTTTTCCCGTTTGGGAACAAAAACCCATCCTTGCTTCCTGCTCTCGTCTGTTTTTATGATCAGTACATTTCAAGAACTTAGAGATTATTTTAAAACTGAAGCACTTTGGTATTTAGGGAAGTAATAAAAGCATGTTCTTTTGAAAAGTATCAAAGGTGGCTAAGTGTACACGTAGTAGATCACAGCAGGGTTGTCATCCCAGTGTTTCAATGGAGTTTACTGTAACACTACTTCATGCATCTCTTCCTCACTTTCTCCAAGGAGATGTGCTCTCATCAGTGGCACTGCATTCCTTGATGGTATTATTAGAAATAAATGTATGAAATCAGTCTGTTTTACTCATGCATTTGCACTAAAATTCTGCAGTAAGAATTGTCTAAAATCAGCAGGACATTTATAACTTCAGGTGCAACTGTAATATAACTTGCATAATCATAAATTTCTTTGAGGCTGCTTGTATGTTCATGGAGCCGTCTGTGTCGAGAAGGGTGGGCGTCAAACAAAAGTGCAGGAATATGCTGCCAGTTGTGCTTCATTCTTTACAGCCAAGAAATGCTGAGTGTTTATAGGTGCCTACCAGTGGTAAACAGCACTCCAGATTCCTCTGCTGGAGGAGATTGAATTGTGTTACAGATGCTTAGGATTGGTCATTTCCAAATGTTCTTGGCTCATTTGCTCTGTAAAAATGGAGTTGACATGGAAAAAGGGGACATGCATTTAGTGACAAAGGAAAAATGAGTGAGAGCACCTTGGTGGCATCCAATGTGCATTTAGACTGCAAAACAGCCTTAGTCAGTACTACAAAAGGATGGCCCTCATAAGGCATCCAACTGGATCTTCTTTTAGCATTCTGTGACGTTGTAAAAGATCGAATTATCATCAGATAATGATTGACAAGTGTTCAGGGCTAGGGGGTACAAATTTCAGCTGTGGATCTGGTTTGAAACGGGAGTACTTTCCCAATGAAAGGATGATTTCTGATTCCTATTTGGCTAAATCCTCGCGGGGTTGGTTGATGGCCAAAGGAACAAAATACTGGGACCTTTTGCCATTACTCATTAGAAAGATTCAGGGTGTTCAGATCATATGAGCCCAGTTTTTACTTTCATCCCCTCCCACAATCTCCTTCTAAAGCTCTAATCTGACCCGATGCCCGGATCAACTTCTTCCAGCTCGTGCTAAACATACGTGCCTGATCAAAGCTATACTCAGGGATGGACATAATTGGTACGCAAGTATGCATTCACCTTTAAAAACAATACGTGCGACAATCGATTGTAAATGCGTACTTGCGTGCGTTTGCGCTGCTATGACAAGAAAATACCTTGCATTTTAACCTGTATACCGCAAATGAAGTAGAGTTAGCATCTAAAGATTAAAATGCATTATATTTGGTTTTCATATCAGTGCAAATGCACGTAAAATAAGTACGCATTTACACTGTTACCACAATCAATTGTCGCACGTATCATTTTTAAAGGTGAATGCATACCAGTTCTGTCCATCCCTGTTAGATAAAAAGGGTGTTATTTTTACTGTTTTCCACTAGATGTCAGCAAAGAACCATAAAGAAACGAAGACCTGTTAATACAATTAAAAACAGTAAAAATTCTACCCAAGGATATAACATATAGTCTCATCACCTGCATTAGCATATTGTACATGTATGGGGCTACTTTTAAATTATATTTAACATTGTATCATTTACGAAGGAATGTTTCAAGCAATTTACAGCCTTAGGGACTTTCGGCCTATGTTTGAGTTCCTAAATGCACATTGAACCTTAATGCACTTACTCACTTGTACATCGGTTTCCACAGAAATGCCAGCAAAATTTCTGAATATAAGCCAAGCTGCTGGGTCAGAGTGGGTGGTAGGATGTGTGCAGGGTCCGCAACACGATGGGGCAGGACAGAAGCAGCCGGCTCAGGAGAAGCTTCCAGACAAACTCGCTGCATCACTAGGAGTGAGGAGCCGCGGCTTACAGCAGGGAATCAGCAGTTACAACAGCGGCAGATGCAGTGACTGTGTTTCAGATGCCCATTAGATAGCATTTATTGCACTTATTATCACACTAGTGCAGGCATTATAAAAGAAAATCATCAGCGTATCGTAAAATTTTCACGACGATCAACTTAAGTGAAATCGGAAAAATGTATGGATTCAAAGATAAATAGATGGATGGACATTTAAACTTTAAAAACACACACGAAATACATTACGTTACATAAGTGTAGAAGACCATTGTGTTTGAACAATTAATTTTATTAATGATGTAAAAATGGCAGTACAGTAGAAGAAGGTAACGCTTACCAGGCATGTGTGCTATCGGGCTTAGGCAGTCTTGTTTGGAGCCTGATACTTGTGCGCCGGTGTCCTCATGGCTCCCACCTTCATGAAGGCGAAGCAGGGTTGGTGGACGCGGCTGCCAGGGAGCACTGGCATGAAGAAGGAGATCAGCTGGAGATCCTGGAAGGAATTCTGGCTGACCAGGTGGGTCCGGGGGAGCTTGAAAGCAAGTACGACGACAGAAACAAAGGCGTAGTGAAGGACGGAGGGGGGGATGCTGATGTGCCTGTAACCTCTCAGATCACTGGATGGGGTGCGGCCCCTTGCAGTGTTCTGCCAAGGGGAGATGTGGCCACTTCCTTCCTGATTTCGCACGTCCCGCTGAGCGCGCAGGGTGCCGGTGGAAAGGCGACAAGAAATGTGCGGGCCAAAACCCTGAGACCTGCGGTATCATCTCTGAGGTGTGAAGCAGTGCCACGACTCGCCTGAGAATGTCTCGGTGCCTCACGCTGGTGGTGTTGAAGCATCACTGACAGCGGAACGACAGATTTAAAGAAACTCAGGTTCCAAGCCCCTTTCCAGTTACCAGGAATTAGCCATCAAGCATAAACAAACCATAATACAAACTCAACATTCAACAATACAGGTGGTCCCCATGTTAAGATAGGCTGACTTATGGACAATTTGTACCTTCGAATGGACTGCTGTAAAGTCTATTACATTACAGATTCATGTTAGACACAATAGTTTGTCAAAACGAACGCAAGCGCTACTTTGTGATGCTTTCGAAAACATCGCACCGCTTCCGAGGTTTATCAGCTTGAGGTACAGTACCGTACCGTATGTAGTTATTTATAACTGTATAATCATTATTGTTATTATGTACTATATTATTATTTTTCCGACTTAAAGACAAACTCAATCTTGTTCGTAAGCTGGGGGCTGCATGTAAAACATTTATCGACTGCTGGGGGGCATACAGGATCCCAAGATAAATCTGACATCTTCAGTTATAGCCAGGGCACTTACACCTTGGGTAGGGTGTCTACTTTCATGGTGTGTTTCTTGTATTTTTTATTTGTATAACCTGCAGTGTTTGGCCCCAAATCAATTACTAAAATTTATGGTTATAGTCCATTGGTTGTGCTTATTACCATTATACAGGAGTTAATTTTGATTTCAGATATACAGTATGCCTAATGATTATGAGCTCAGTCAAGAAATGTAACTGGACTTGCATTATATTCATCAAAAGTCAGCGTCATTTTATGAATATAAACCGACCAGTAGCTTACTGGTATGTTTCGCTAAACATTACAGTTTTTTGGCAATACATTACATATTGGATAGAGTTATTGTCAACATTTATACTTATATATACATTGTATATATGGGATGAGTTGGATCAAAGAGTAAGAGCAAGGTAGCCAATTTGTGCCCAGGTCTCGTGGAAACTCCTTCAGGACTGGTGGAGAAGCATTCCAGGTGGCTACGTCTAGAAGCTGGTTTAGAGAATGCCAAGAGTCTGCAAGAAGCTAAAATTTGGGATGTTGAACACTCCTCGTTGTTGCTATATTTGATATACATTACTTTACTGATTCAAGGACCTTTAGTGTAAGGTAAACATAGCTCAAATAGAGACGGATGCATTAAAAGCAGGTCTGTCCAGATGCTTGAATTATATTGTATATATACATTTATTTCACTCAATGTTTTATGTGGCACAATTCAATATGAAAGCTTTGTGTGTGTTTACGCCTCCATCAAGTTTCATTTAAAAGGTGAGGACACATTCTCAGTGAAGCGTGTTTCTGAAATGATCCCAATGAAGGCTTGTTGAAAGATCTAACTTAATGAATTTGTAACTGAAATACATATAATTAACAGCTATTTCATATAACACTATTACAGCCTAAATCCCTCAAATGATGCAATGAATTTGGTTTGTTTACTTTACACCAGTGACATGTGAGCTCTGAGTCGTCGCAGCAGTGGAAATACAGAGTCAAGACAGGACATCTGTCACAACGTGCAGTTCATACTACACTAGTACAGAAAGATAAAAATTTAAAAATGGGAACGAGAAACAAATGCTGCTCAGAAGAATGTCATGCTCCGTGAATATATGGATCAGGATGGAAAAATACGCCTAAATATTTTTTTATCTGTGTGGTAACCATCAATTGCTGATGGAACAAGAACAGACAGTGCACATCCAGCCATCACTGATAATGGAAAATGTTGGGCATTCTGATTTTGCCGAGTTCTATACGTCCCTGGGTTAAAATGGAAGGGGCTTGCACTTCACTTCTTTAACCAACCACAGTCTCCATTGTAAGTGCATTTTTTTCTCATTTTCAAACTCAAGGCTTTCAACCATCAAACCTGGGGTAGTATGTGGCTCAACAGGCTAAACCTCTGTTCCTCTGATAAGAAGGTTGCCATTTCAAGCTTTGTCATTATTAATTGTCATTATAAAAGAAAGATGCACCCTTACGTTGCTCCACACAGCCTTTGCAGGTAAGCATGTTCCTGTGCTTTGTATCTATGACAAAAGGCATGCACAATAAAATGGGTACTTTACAAATCTGTGCATCTTGCGGCTTAACAGAAAACACTGGTTTTAATTAATGCGGCGATGTCGTACAATAAAGACTGTGATTGGTTAAACCCAGGGACGCATTGAACTTGGGAAAATCAGAATGTGCAGAAAATGCCTGCTAAGTGCCTTCTGAGTCTGTCTCCCCCTCCTGGTCATCAGAAAGAGTGGCATGCATGCTGAAATTGGCCAGAGCCTGTCACGTCACATAGAACACACACTGTCACAAAACAGGATGTTTAATGAAATACAAATAATTTTTAAAATGCACTACTGGCAAATATATGAAATAAAAAAAACTGGCTGGAAGCATGTTAGCTTTCTATGGCATTTTCACAAATTAAGGCTATAGCAAATAACCCAGAAATTATTTTCAATGGGATGATTAAATAATTCACTAAATGATAAAAATTCTAGTCTTTTTTTACAAGCAGTCCCCTAGTGAACTCAATGCTGAATTCAGCAAAGTAAAAGACAGAGGGCATGATATTTGATGAAGGCTTTCAAGACAACTGCGACAAGACTGGGAAATGGCAAATGGTGGAGCTTTGGGCCATCTGTGTACAAATAAAGAAATCTGAGTTTAATTTGAATATTAGCATATAGGAAATCAAATTAAATGGCAGTAATCCAAATAATTCCAAAAACGATAAACTGGGATAGGTCCAGCTTCTTCCTGGAAGGAAACCCAAGATGTCTGGCAGGAACTGGAAAGTTTACAGGGCACCGGCAGGAATACTGCTACATACTGTTACAGGAATCCTCAACAGCCGACAGCTACTCCGCTCCAAATGTCCCCTTCTCATGAATGTCACTCATGAATTTTACCATTTGTTTTCTCATTTAGTAAATTACAAGAAATGAAACAAACTCTTTAACAGAAGCCAGTAAATAAGGGAAGCCAGTAAAAATAAGGAAATAGGCTTGTGGAAGCCATTAGTGGTTGAAAAATGTTTCTGACCAGCAGTCCCCGGTGATGTCAGTCCTGCACTTCATCTCCGAATCTTAATGATACAATTTCATATTAAAGAAGTAGTGTTTTCCCACTTTTCATAATATTTTTCTGATTTGTTTCCCCTCTTCAGATGCTCAGCATCTCATTTTCAAGTTTTACGTCTCATTAAACACTTTTATTCCCAGTGTTTTTAACCTGCCATAATATCTCATCAAGCTGCCAGCTGGGCATATTTCAGCTACAATTAAGGTGAATTGTTTTTTATTACTTATATCTAACTACATTTAAGAAGGGAAGGTCTTAGTATCCCGTGAAAACAGAGCCCTAAGATAAAAACTCAGTCTTGTGTTTGACCCATACTTTTGTTCAAAGATATTACGGTGCATTTATTTCAAATTTTGCCTTTTTATCATCATTAAAACAAATCTTTCTAAAGGTTGTTCCCATTTCTTCCTGGGACAGTCTGACCCTCCCCCCCCCACCCCACCATGGTCCAGAATAATTAACTGGAAGATGGATGGTTGGGATAAAGTGCTGATTAAATCATATTCTAGATAATTACCATACATTGTTTTAAAAAATGAAAGGTTGAGGAAGGACATTAAAATCTTTGAGTGCTCCGTTGATTAAAACAACTTACATGTCAAACACTTAAATTAAATGGCTTTTAATTCTAGCTGTATATTTAGAAGCTGGATGGGCAAAAGAGACTTAAGACACTGATGAAAATCTAAGCCATCATCTAATCTACTGTAGATGCAGCCAAGCCAGTGTCACATGTTTTACGAAGTGAAAAGCAGAAGATGAGAAATGTCTCCAGGGCAGTTATCTACAAGTCTTAACATGTGCTGTGTAATACAGTAATGTACTGTCCACTGCAGGTTTTAGCTGTTTGCCAAGATGCCACAGGTGTAATACTGTTTCTAAAGTCTCGGATTGAAGCTCTTTGTCTGTTTGACCTTGGGATCTCCTTCGACGTGTCGGAGCTGCAAGTGGCTTGGCGTCTCACCGCCGCCCCCCTGTGTGGATTCTCTCCTCCTTCCCCTTCATTTCATCCCTAGATTTTGCTGTCTGTGGAGCAATTCTTTGGTGGCATAACAGCGTGCAAAGTGGAGGGGGGACAAAGGAGGCGAGCTGTAATGTGTTAACATCCAGCTCTCAGACACTCCATGTAAAAATAAGAAAAGAGTTACTACAGCGTGAAGATCAGGCCAAAGACACAGGCATGTGGAGGCTGTCCCGGTTCGCCTCTGATTATAAGCCATCATCTTTGATTTGAATCAGACCACAAAGAATCACTGCAGCCATGCTGGAGAGGGAGTGAAAGGTTTGCTCGCTAACGGCAACAGAGAAAAGATTAGAAGTAAATGATCGCTTTGGCCCTGCTGCAATGCTCAAATCTTCATTCGGAGCAAAGGCAATCAGTCTGGATGCGGATTCACATCCTATTTTTGGATGGCAATAAAGAAAACAAAAGCCAAATGAGTCTGTTAACGAGGCATTGTCCTTCGTGTTAAGCCGGAGAACGCATTGGTGCGTTCTGTGGCCAGACGTGCAAAGCTGCTCTTGTGGATGTCCTGCTTCTCTGGGATATAGCTTCATAAAAACAGCAAACAGCATCAGGGCTGGCAGAAAGCATCTCCATGCAATCTAGCGTGGCTTTTCAAAAACCCACAAACTGCCACAGTGACATCGTTAAAAACGCTGCGACTAGCAAAGCGCTTTGTCTTCACCTCCCTTCCATAACTAACAAACGGCTGTCGTCGTCGTTTTAATACCCATAACACCTTGGAACTCTGAAGGCTGACAGCTCGGCCCGTTCTCAGATGACTTTATTATTTTGTTTATTCCTGCATTTAGAGGGATTTCTACATGCCAGCTGAGAGTGTGACAGTAATTAACAGGGTGTCGACGCAGCGCAGCCTCCACATAAAATGACAGAGCAGCGACTGGGACCAGGTGTATTCAGCTACCACTGCGTCAGACATTTTAAAAGTATATTGTATCACCTCAATACAGACCTGAGGCAGCAGTAAAGAAAAAGGCCTGTCTTTTAGATGTGACTTTGGCTCTTCCTTTTAACTGTCAGGCAATTTTGTGACATAATAATGAAAACCTTTTTATACAGCATGAATGCTAATGATTGGTTTTCCTCATTTTAATACATACAAATTTCTGTCAATTTTTGAGTGTTTTCTTTTATATATACTGATGATGAACTGGTTAACATTCATATTTGCAAAAATATTATTGATAAAAAATATTCAGCCATGTGTGAATTTATAAAACATAAAAACAGAAAATACCCCACAACCTTGTCCAGGATACATAGTTGAAATATGAATGGATACAAAAGGAAAATAGATTTTGAATTAAGTGATCATTGTTGACACACCACAGCACACAACGACGAAATGTGTCCTCTGCATTTAACCCAAATGTGACATAGCAGGGGGCAGCTAATTCAGCACCCAGGGAGCAGTGCTTGGGGGTGGTACTTTGCTCAGGGTACCTCAGTGGTGCCCTGTTGGTCAGGGATTCAAACCTGCAATCTTTCAGTGACAAGTGCGCTTCCCAAACCATTAAGCCAGCACTGCCCACTTTTGCTCATATTATGATGTCAACTGCTGTTGTTTTGTGTTTTTCGAACTGCACTAAAGCTTCTTTACCAAACTGAATCTGGATTCTGTAAAAAAAAAAAAAATGATTACTACCACTCTCCATCCTGACTGAAACAACTGTATGGCATGACAAAGCTTGACATCTTCCCTAACATCTCTTCTTTCTAGTTCTGGAGGTGAATTTGTAAAACCACATTAAAAAGTCAGACCGCGTCTCTGGGGGTGCCCACCTGGCTACAGATCAAATATTTAGTGACAGA
This sequence comes from Mormyrops attenuatus, assembly GCA_026777985.1. Taxonomy (NCBI): domain Eukaryota; kingdom Metazoa; phylum Chordata; class Actinopteri; order Osteoglossiformes; family Mormyridae; genus Mormyrops; species Mormyrops attenuatus. The sequence goes on from JAODKC010000002.1 coordinate 22,846,963, forward strand.
AGCCAAGGCTAACTTGGAGCAGATCACCCCCAAAATATTCAGTGGTTTTTGTATAAAGACAACTCAAAAAAATTATTTCTGAAACACAGTTTTGTGAGTAGTGCATTCAGGCTACAACAGCATAGAAATGAAGTGCTGTGAGAGTAAAAAAACGAATGGATTGAAACAATCTCCAGATGACACTGCAGCACAGAAGGAAAGATACCTCGCTGAGCCTTTAATTGAAAAAAATTATCAATGTGTATTCAAAAAGCAGCCTTGTGAAATAGCCATCCAAAATTTCAGCATGAGGTTAGGAATTATATTTGTTCTGTGTTATCACACTGGTACAAACAGTACGCTATTCAATGCAACAAGCCACAATTTGTAGTTTCCAAGATAAAAGACAGCCTGCAATGGAGGAAACATTATTGCATTTAAAAAGCAAAGGATCACCTCCTTTTAATACTCCTGTGATTTGGATCCAAGTGTCTTTTTTATGTGTAATTTGATTGTTTTTTTAGTCCAAAGATAAATCATCTTACACAAGATGAAGCTCCTCAAACTTTAATGTGTATTGGTTTTCAAAGAGAATTGTGGAGGTCTTACATTCTTGCCGAGATACAACCAAAACAAGCAAAGAAAAAGATGTTTGGTATAAAATCAGCGTAAAATTTATACAGCCTCCCAAAGCACAGGGTGGATTGCTTTGAATTTGTGCTGCAGTATGAGTCATATGCGTTTTCAGCAGCTCGGTCAGATTTTCCCGGAAACCGTAGCAATCAGATTCCTCATTTCATGTCACATATAACAGGACCTGCCCGTGTGCAGTCGGTGTGCAAAGTTGTTTTCAAAGAACCCATTACATGTTAGGCCTTCACATAATGTATAGCACACTGTCTGGCATTAAAATAATGTATAAAATATCCATCCATCCATCCATTGCTTATCCAGCTCAAGGTTACAGAGAGCTGTAGGTATGGCGGGTTCAGAGAACCAGCTTCTGATGTTTGGATTATGGTATCAGAGAACCATACACACATGCAATTTTCTATAACTGCTTATCCAGAGTTGCGGGGATCTAGGAGAGGAAACCTTGGATACAGGAGAACCAATTACATTACTTGCTCTTTTTCCATCTGACATCATCGGTCTTTGCACTATATTAGCACGAACGTGACTCGGACCCCACAAATTAACTGGAGAATCTGCCACTAATCCCCAGCTACGGGTGAGCGCTCCTTACCATTCAATCCTGCATGGGGCTGTGTTGTTTACCATGATGGATTATGGGAGAGTGGAGGCAGTGCTGAGCATTCTTTTTGGGCGGGGGGGGGTTGAGTCGACACGGACGCCATTCATTTGGCATTTCCAGTGAAAGATTCATTACAGTAATTAGGCCGTGCCTTCATTTTGCAGCACAGCTACTTTCCTGTAATGTGAGATGATCTGCAATGTGTGTGTGTGTGTTTATATACTGGACCTTATTGAAGAAGAAGTTGCTCTTTAATTTGTGTTTATCTTTGTGCAGACATCAGCAGCCTGGCTAATCAGCTCGCCCCTGTCGTGAGCACAGGAAAAGACCACTCCATTTAGCCGCAGAGAAGATGTCAGAATTCAAAGGCATTAGCAGGCTTTCTGCCCCCTGCTAAAAGGCCAGCTTTAAGCACATAATCAATCCAGTGCATTTTACATTACAACAGATGGACATGCTAGTAATATTTAATAAGAACATAAGACATTTTTCATATCAAAGTCTTAAATAAAGGGAATATATGAAATATAAAACTTATAATGAAGTCACTGCTATTGTTGAAGGATACGGTTTAAGATTTCACATATTATCTTATGACAAATTTAGTTAGCACTGTTTTCCAAAGAAATTTCTTTTTCTTTTTAACAAAAGATTTATAATGGTTCGCATAGATATTTGTATTTTGTGTGATTCATGACATGATATACATTTATAATAATATATAGTAGTACTGCACATAACTGAGTGCTCAATTCTTCATGTAATTGTTCATGGGTTAATAACTGTAAAATTTAGATTAACCTTAAAAGTATTTTTAATTTCATGGAGCAGTTGTAAAAAAAAAAAAGGAACATTATGGGCAACCATTCACAGCCTCAGTGCTGTCATTTATTCAATCGACAGCTTAGTCAAGTGTAATTAATTATGAGCACAGATGGAACCAGTATTGAAAATGTCATCAGGGCAAGAGTCGAGAATCACAGGGACAAACGATGCTTTCAAGAAGAATCTATATTTTCCTATGCTGACTGCTCTATTCAAAAGACATCGCACTCTAGTCAGCTTGACAAATTAGGGTTGCCCGGTTGATTGATGTTGTTTCTCAGCACTGTGAAAAACAATCTTTATTCAAACTGCTGGATCATTTAAACAGAGCGAGTGAAGATACTAATGATACAAGAATAAAAAAATCCACATTGCTTTTTTCCAGACAAAAAAACTTTTCTGATTTTGTAGGTTTGTAAGGTTTTGTAGTTTGTAAGTACCTGCACTACCTACAGTGCCAGTCAAAAGTATGGATAAGAAGGGATAGTGTCGGATCACATGACCTGGCCACCTGAGTGAAATGAAGTAGAGAATGTTTCCGAGGAGCTTGATCAGAGAATGAAGAATGAAAATGAATGCTCAACATACATGTCAGACCTTCTGGACAGCTGGAAAAGCATCTCTGAAGGCCACCTCATGAACCTGGCATAGAGGAGAAAGTAGGATCAGTCAGTAGGAGCAATTGGGGTTAAGGGCCTTGCTCAAGGGATTTGAACCGGGAGTCCCAACCCACATAGCCCTCTGGCCCAACAGTTTAATTTTTTAGTTTAATACTTTTTTGATCAGTGCATAATTATATATATAATATGTTATAATTTTGATGTCTTTATAATTATTCTAAAATGCAGACAGTAGTACAAACAAACCTTTCTTTGGGTAGCTGTGACTGGTGGAATGTCTTCCTCAATGAGACTGACTGTTCGCTGAGGCGAGTATAATTATACCCTAAACACACATGGTGCGTTAACAAAGAAACTTGCCTACATTTTTTTCCCAGCTAATTACTATGATTTGCTAAGTGTCTTGCCAATAGTCCCTCAGGTGAGTTTAAAAAGTTTTCAAATTTGGTCAGATGTCATTCTACAAAGAACCTTGTAGCTACTGGATTTGGAGTGTGGGAGGAAACTGCGGTGTCCAATGGAAACCCACGCAAACATGGGGGGCATGCAGGACTGGGGAGCCCAAACCCACCTCTCTGAATGGTGCAGTGGCAATGCTATGTGCTGAGCCGCTGCACCACGCTGTAATAGAACTATTTTTAGTAAAGCTGCAGAACAAACAAATGAAATAAAATATATGTATATTTTTGCAACACCACTGAATGATGATGATGATAATAAGCAATTGGTTGACAGATTAAGAATGATACGTGGAAGAATCTTTGTTTTACCTATATCTCAGTTTCAGTGGGCAGTATGTATTTGGACGGAGTGTTCATACTGTATCTGGAGCTGTTGTCTTGGAAACACGCTGACAGGTCCCTGTGTAGGTGCCATTACATTTTGCTACACGCATCCCTCCACAGAATCTGAAGGCAGAAGCAGAGGGAGAGTGACTCATATTGAGTCCCACTATCTTTGTGCAGATTTGATTTATAACTGCCTGCTTATCTTACTAATGAATCCATTACAGCCCTTGCTATCACTCTGAGCATTTTGAAGGTAAAGTTTGCAGTTCGTCTGTGATAACAGCATTCTGTTGTTTGTGACAAAATATGCCTTTACCTAAGGAGTAATCTTTACTTTTAAACCTGGTCAGAACCAAGTCAGAACCAGTGAGCAACTTTCTGTAAAAATACACGTAAGACAAATTACTACTGAAAGTTTATTGAATTAATGTTGTCTTTGCAGTAGCTGTAAGTACTGAAAAATGTGTTTTGAACTATACAGGACTGATGTTGGAGTTGTCTTTGTAACTCTAACACAGTGTTTCCAAACCCAGTCCTTGGAGACCCCCAGAAAGTCTACGTGTTTGGGAGCTGAGAGGGAGCAAAAATGTCTGGCAGAGAACTGGCAGGGAGCAAAAACGTTCACTGTCCCCGAGGACCAGGTTAGGAAACACTGCTCTAACCCATTGTAGATTTTTCCATAAATGTTTTAAAAAGGAAACTTTTCTTCGGTAACGAGTGTGAACACCGAAAACTGAAAACATAGTCTTGCCATCTGTAAAGCAAACCGGATGCTGACTACCTCTCTTGCAGATCAGTATGTGGATGTGAACATTACAGAGGAGCAAATGGATGGATTAGTTTATGTGGCTCAGCTCTCAACGGGGGCACATCCAGTGACATGGGAGGCGCTAAGCTACTTTGCCTTCCCTGCGAGGAGCCACTCCGAGGGCTGCACTCTGAGATCGATTGCTCACGCCTTCCGTGGCCCCCACCTCGCATCTGCGCTGGCTTGGGATCGGCCGCGCTGAATGCCATCGCGGCACAAATGGCGAGAGTAGTGGAGTAAACATCAACTAGTGCCAGTGTGGACGGGCCAGCTGGACAGGTACAGATCCATCCATCTGTTTAAGATGCGACAGGCTCGCTGTGGGGCTACCAAACTGCTGAGAGCGGCGGAACGAGGAAGAAGAGGCCCCACCGAGTCCCGGGCATCACGCGGTGCTCCAACCAGATCCTCCATAGTCACAGGATGGAGCAAGAGTTGTTATTTATCTAACACAAGTGCAATCCATTCAGGAGGAAAATACCATCGGTTTGTAGACGCTCTGATATTCTCCAAATGCACAAATGACATTATATGCACATATTTGTTTTATTTGACATCGAGCATTATGCACTAATATGGCCTTGTTACGCCAAAACGAGCTACAATAATACAAATGTCGACCAACTCTAAAAATCCCAAAGAAAAATCAAAGTATATCTTCATGAGTCACTGAATAAGCTGTTGATTCCTCAAAACCTAGGTGACACGTGGGCTGTAATAAGATTTCATGTGATTTAGGAAGATTAGGAGAAAACATTGCATAAGACTTCTTGTCAAAGCGGGATGTTCCACAACCAGAAGCGCAAACAGTGATGTCCTAGCACCAGCCAGATTAGCCCTTGAGAACCTCCACAGCCTCCACATTGTCCTCCTGAGGCCGGTTCGGGGCATTTTACTATAATACCTCTGTCTCCGCTTTTTGGCACCATAAATAAAAAGCCCTACATAGATGGCCAAAGAGGAAGACAGTATGTGGAAATTACACCACAAATCTGTGTCAGTATTGATCCCCAACAGCTGCCCATCACTCAAGTGCTAAGAGTGCTGGCGTTTTTTTTCTTTGTTATTTATATTTGACCGAGTCAAAGAGTATTGCTTTAAATGAGAATGTCTAATTATTTGACAGCCTTGTCACAGATAGTGGCGTTTCATGGTCGAGTCAGGGGGGAGATGAATCTACAGGGAATATAAAGACCTTCTGTCTGTCTCTCTTTATAGGTGGTACAGATGCAAACCACAATGGATGAAAACCAAACATGTGACACCAATGAGACTGGGCCGGGTTAGCCGTACCCATATAAACAGTTCAACACAGTTGGATGGATTGATGGAGTATGACTAGGAAACAATATATTATTTTACATTACATTACATAATTTACCTTTAAATTTCTGCTTATAAAGGAAATATAGAAACAAAATCAAAGTGTCCCCCATCCCTGTTCAGTAATACAGGAACACTTTTACTCTTCACTAGAAACTTTTAGATAAAAAGCACTATACTTACTTATCTCATACACAAGATCAATGCTGGTACCATCTACAGTACTCTGACAATTATTTTCTTTCAGAAACATTTGGAATTCTGCCCAAATTAAGGAGGAATTCCCCAGGCATCAGGTATTTATGTTGTTATATGGATAGACAGACATTCCTTACACGGTTCAAATCCGATGCACTGCATTTAGATAGCAAAGAAAATAAATAATTTCTTTTGTGAAACAAGTACCTGTATCATTGGTTAGTGGTTTAAAACGATGTTTCCCAACCTAGCCTTCAGGGATCCCCAGATACTCCATGTTTTTGCTTCCTCCCTGCTCCCTGCCAGACAGTTCACATTTCTGATCCCTGTGGGAGCTGGGAGGGACAAAAAACATGGACTATCTGGGGATTCCTGAGGAGTGGGTTGGGAAACATTGGTTTAAATGATTCCAAAATAACCCATGTTTCCACAATCCCTTCCACAATGCCATGCCTTTCTTTATGTATCACACTTGATTTGTACATAAAAAGCAAATGGAACACAGCACTGCTACCATTCCATCACAATGACCTGCATAATGTTCTATTATTGTCAAACTGCTGCTGAATTAAGCTGTTGCACCTGATAAGGTAAAGACCCCTTTTAAAAATGAGAATAAGTCATTCTGCTTTTCTGTGATCATATCAAATACTGAGCTAGAGTTGAATAACATGCAGAAAACTAAGTATCTGGGGCATATGATAACAGCACTTTGTACACCTGAGAAGTCATTTAGTCTCATATTTCACAAAAGCATTACTTAAAACTGAGATAATGCCTCTTTTTCACATTGTGGTTTAATTTAAACCTAAAATTAAATTTCCAAAACAAAAAAGCACGCAAATCAAAAAAATGATAATGGAAAGGCCTGTACTGTAGAATTTTGTTGAAAGTTGGATTAAATAAAAGAAGCCATTTTAATACCTACAGTGGGCTCGATTCTTGGAAATGGTAATAACGTTTGACAATATTTCTAAATTGGGCCAGTGAGAGACTTGGAGAGCTAAAACAGTTTACACACATAATGCAATGAACTCTACAAAAGAAATCACCCAGTGTCTTGCCTGTTTTTTTCTTCTCCATTGGACAGTTGACAGAAGATGGATGGGAAGTGACAAGATAAGGAAAATCATTAGCACACCACAGAGCCTTGGAAAGGCTATATGCTGGAAAAGGTCAAAAGTCTAAAGGGCCCTGGTTTTTTCTGGAGTATCTCCTGTTGTCCGACAATCAGGTGCAGAAATCACACCAGAACTGCTGACTGGACCACCCCAGATATCCTCGATGGTGCTGGGAGAGCAGGTTGCAACCATGTCCGCCATTTCAGGCTAATGAATACTTCTGCATAGAATCTATGCCATTGGTAGCCATGTAGACTCGTACACTACGCCGTAGCCTGATGCGCACCTCCCCAGAAATGTAACTACAGGCTATGTTGTATGCTAAAGAGTAGGGTTTGTGGCTACATGGCTACCTACAGTGTTGGACAGTTGGTCACCAGCCATGCTCCAGGACTTCTTCCACCCTGTATAGCTTAGCTGCATCCCTAATTTAACACACTTGACCAGACCCTTAAGTAGCATCTCATCTTAGAGTCAACTTGGCTTCAACATAGCTGGTTCCAATACTTATCTGTATCAGGGGTGTTAAATTAGGGTTGCAACTAAGCTCTGAATGGTGGTAGATCTCCAGGAGCAGGACTGGTGACCACTGGCGTAGGGTATACAGCCACACGGCTGCCTACAATGTAGGATACACGGCCATACAGCTGCCTACAGTGTTGGGTACACGGCCACACAGCTGCCTATGGCATAGGGTACATGGCTACACGGCTGCCTAGAGTGTGGGGTATGCGGCCACATGGCTGCCTACAGTGTAGGGTACACAGCCACACAGCTGCCTACGGCATAGGGTACATGGCCACATGGCTGCCTACAGTGTAGGGTACGTGGCCACATAGCTGCGTAGAGCATAGATTCTATGCAGCCGTATAAATCAGCCTTTTCGGTGGAGAGCATAGGAAGTGCACTTAGTGCTCTGCAGCACTGGTGAGTGCCTGTATCTACTGGCTTGTATGAAGCACCGATGCTTACATTTACATGTATTTAGCTGACACTTTTGTCCTAAGGGCTGTACAAGTGTGGCAGACAATATATGACAAGCATATAGCCGTCAAGGAGTCAACTTAAATACAAGTGCTGCAAGGCTAAGCTTCCAGTGAGTGCAAGGTAGTTATTGGAACAAGAGCTATAGAATAGAATAACTACTTTTTTGTCATTCAGAACAGACACCGGGTATTACACATCAGAAGGAAATTACGTTGCACTGACTCAGCATTGGCCTACCAAAGTGTATTAATAAACATAAACAATTAACATAATTAATAAACAATATTAACACAATTAATAAACAATAAACATAACATAAAAAACAGCACAGAAACACATATTATTTTTAAAGTTTTTGGGGTGGCCTGGGGTAAGAGTTAAATTCTCCCACATTAAATTTCGCTGAGTTCCCCACGATACATTTCACTGTCTACAGCGGTGCTATGGATTGAATTTGCCAAAAGGGGAGGCTACTGATCACCAATCAATAAAGACTTTATTATAGAACATTCAGAAAATCATCTCACACCTTACAGTTACAAAAACGGGATGTACTTCAAAACCAAAGTATTTTGAACTTTTGACTTTCACTTATAGTACATCAACAACAAGAACTTTTAGTACCGAACAAGTGACTTTATCTTGACTGGTCAATGATTTGACTTAAGTTATCCTTTTGATAGGAACAATTGTTCAAAATTGCCCTTTTTGATGTGGCACTGTTTCCATTTTGGATTGATCTCAAAATGTAATCAGTTTTAGGTCCTACCCCATACAATGCCGGTGCAAAGTTTGAAAAAGATCCAGGAAACGGTTTTTGAGTTATTGGCTCACATACTAGTTTCTGCGGCAGTGACAGCAGAACCAACAGCACCAAGGATTTGAGTTAGTGATACCATTGGAGAGAGAAAAGGAGATGTGTAACATGAGAGTTTTGGCTTATTGAATACAATGCTGCACTTTGAATCATCAGCAGTAGTTTCTTGGCACATACTAACAACTCTTTCAGTAAAGAGTTATAATCAAGGTGTGAGATAAGTGCCTGGACAAAGAGTTGAGATAGATACAGATAGATAAGGTCTGATATTTTTGATGCTATTCATAATAAATATGCAAGACTGGAGAAACAGCTGGTCAGCAAAGAATAGCTGGTCATCTGTCATTACCCCAGATTCCTGTATGTTCCAACTTGGATATTCATGTTGTGTTGAAGGGTCGGATTAGCAGAGAAGACAAGACGCTTGATATTCGAAAGGTTCAGCTGGAAGTAGTAGTTACTCATGCGGGGTAAAATGTCGGTGAGGCATGCAAAAATAGCTCAGATTATGGTGTCCCCGGGAGGGAGTTCAGGCAGAGTTGCATGTCATCTGTATAATAGTGGCAGAAGAAGCCATGCAACTGGATAAATGGATATACAGAGGTGGCACGCAGAGAGAAGAGGGGCAAGATCTGAGCCTTGAGGCACACCTATTTTATCTGCTGTATTTTACCTGATGTGAGGTAGACAGCTCTGTTCCCCAATACACCTGGAAGGACCTACCTTAGAGGTAAGACTCATACCACATCAGAGTTGTCTCTGTGATGACAAGTTGGGAGAAAATCTACCAGAGAATTTAATGATTCACCATGTTGAAGGCTCCAGACAGGTCCAGCAGATGAAAATCGATGACCTACTGTAGATGCTTTCACATTCACAGAAGCCAGCAAGGCAGTCTCACTCCAGTTTTGAAACTAGGCATATGAAGATCCAAAATGTTATTATGTGCAAGAAAGTCAGAAACCTGACGGGAGACAGCATGCTCAAGAGATAGCGATAAGAGGTGAGAGATTGGCTTGAGGTTTTCACCTTGATGAGTTGAGCGTGTGATTTTTAAGGAGCATTACTCTAGATACTCAAGCCTGCTTAAAAGTGGTGGTGAATGTTCCAGTCTGAGTGATATCTTAATGTGAGTAAGTACAAGGACAAGTCTGGGAGAGATGAGACGCTGAGATGATGGAGTGCAAGGGGGCCAGGGGACAGGTAGTGATTCTAGTAATGAGGAGAAGCTTGGAAACATAGGTGGTAGTGAGTGGGGCAAGTGAAGAAAATGCTGGACTGCATGCAGAGGGAAATCGTGTGTGAGTGCTGGGCACAGAGAATAAGCTGCCGATAGCTGCCACCGTCTCCTGGAGGAGTCATCAGCAGTCAGCATGCTGGGTGGATGGTCAAGGAGGGTGTTGAAGGTCAAGAATAGTCAGTGTGTATCTGGGAAGGTGGTCATCTTATCATGATATTGTGTGGAATATGTTGATATCATCTTGTGCCCCATGGTATGTTCTCTGGTAGATATATACAAGTCATTTTGATGTTAGATTTAAACATGAGGATTCATTTTTATGAACATCTCACAGATGCACCCTAAAGAGTAAGACGATCTGCCAGGGAGACCATGAAGAAACACAGGTCTGATGGCAATGCTTATACAGTGGCTGTGGTACAATACATTTGAAGTTGTACTGAGATTTCAAAAGAGTAAAAGACTATTAAACTCACAGAAAATGTGGTCAGCAATATTCTGATTGTTGTGACATTCCCAAGCCTGTAAAAACTTGAGGGTTGTGTTGGCCTGCTTGCTCAATCTGAACACACACACACACACACACACACACACATACACACACACGCATACATATGGCAATCACATACCTGAACACTACAGGCATAATCCCTCATGCAATTAACACAGCAGGCTAGGAAGATGAAACACAGTAAGAAGCCAAGTGACCAGTGCAGCCTGCCCCATTCACAACTATGCTACTGCCAGTTATGATTCTGCACATGAAGCATCAACTTGTAAGCAGCCTGTACTGAAATGGCAAAAAAAGTACATATTGTTCCTGGGAGAAGGACATGCATTGGGTACACTATCAGCAAGTTCTAGTAAGAGCAAGTTAAAAATAAGCAAGAAAATTGCAGGGATGGAGAGAGGAGGATCCAAAATTAAAACAGCATCTTAAATGTCTGCAACGCCTCATATGCTGCGGAGTTAGTCTATGTCAGTGTTTCCCAATCTGGTCCATGTTTTTGCTCCCTATTGGGAACTGGGAGGGAGCAAAAATGTGAACTGTCTGGCAGGGTGCTGGGAGGGAGCATAAATGTGGACTGTCTGGCAGGGAGCTGGGAGGGAGCAAAACTGTGGACGGGCTGTGGGTCCCCGAGGACCAGGTTGGGTTTAGACCAATTGTATTCATGCCTAAATATAATAAAATTACCATCCAACTATGATTTCCTTGCTAAAATTAGCTTCAAATAAGGCTAACGTAACGTAAACCAAACTTTTGAATATTAACCCAAGCAGGTAAGTAAACTCATTCAGATTATACTGATGCATTAAGCGGGAGATGGCAACTATCTCTCATTATTAGTGGAAAGCAGTACTGTGACTGATGTAAACTGATTCGAATTGTGGTTATATTTATAACTTTTTATTGAAATCCGTGTAGAGGGCCTCTGAATTGGCAAGATCTAGGTGATCAGCAGTTTCACAAAAAAAAGAGACAAGGAAACTGAACAAACCAGCTGAAAATTAAGAAGTCGTTATTACGTACTGCTGACAAAAAAATCTAAGAATGGAACAAATGACTAAGCAATTTGCAGTAGGCACCATTTGAAAAATGTATCTACTTAAGGACAGAGTGGCTTAGTGAGATTCCCACAGCAGGGGCAGTGTGATAGATGGATAGACCCATGGGGGCTCCCCAGATGGGTTAAGGGGCAAGAGTGACTCAGAAGATCGTTGCTAAACCCAGCTATGCTCCTGTGACGGAACATAAGCTTGTAATGCTTAGCAACTGAATTGAATATTCCAGTACGTATATGAAGAAACAACCTTGAATTTGTGAGCTTGTTTTTCTTTATTATTGTCAATATGGACCTCATTTTAGCTTGTGTCTGTCACAAAATTTCCCATTGATAATTATCATATTAGAATCAAGTCTCATTAAAATGAACGTAAGCTCAGCGTCTGTACAAGTTTTGTTCAGTGAAGACCAACACGAAATGTTTTTACAAGGGCCACGAGGTGGCACTGTTCCCACTTTTTAATTCCATAAACACAGATACAATGACTAGTTCTCTAATAAAGCTGATACCTGATATTTAAAGTGGTGAACTTTTATCTCAATTGCAGACTTAATAATTTAACGGCATTCACTTCTGGTACACATTCCCTTCACAACGTAAAAACCGGGCAGTTACCCTGTTGCCTCAGCACTCCACCCCTTGTCTCCACCCCTTGTCTCCACCCCTTCCTCAGTCAACATATTCAGTGCAGCACTGGGATCTGGCATGTCGGGCATTTTGTGGGTGTGCTCATGGGCTGATGGGTAAAATTTAATATCAGTCCAGCCCTGGGTATAGTCATATTTATCAGTCTTCTCAAAAGTTAAATAAATAATAAAACCCCTCAATTAATGCAGAACAATATTGTAGGTACAATTTCTAAGGCTTTTTAAAACTAGGTTCAGGAGCAAAAGAACCTGAGCTAAACTAACTGTGAGCTTGAATTCCAATTTAATCTCCTTTTGACTGTCTGAGCATAATTTTTAGGACTGCAGGCACTGAAATGGAAGGTTAAGGGTTATGGGGGGCATGCAATTGCCATAGGTCTGCAGATTGGTTATAAAGAGGCAGGTAAGGATTACATCACCATGATAACAGCTGCAAGCAGCAAGTAATGGAAGTGAAATGGAGTTAGGTTGGGTGCTGGTGTGTCTTGACCCAGCGTCCGGCTTCTTTGTGAAAGCTTGCCCTTTCAGCGGCACCCCCGTGACAGTTGGATCAACTTCAAACTGACCTTTATAAGAACTACCAGACATGCAAAAAGAAAAAAGAAGACAGAAAAATTTCAGTTTCATGATGCCATAAACACTGAAGTTCAATGCATCAAATCAGTCAGTATTACATATTCACAAATATATGCACGAGAGGAATTTTTAAGAAGCATTTCCAGGTTAGCCCTAACCTCTTTTTAGCTGAACACCTTCGATGGGGGTGGTGCGACTCCAGCCGGTGCAGATTTCGGAATGAAATATTAAGTCAACTGGAACATCCCACCTATGGCGTCTTGACCTAGCCCTCAATGCCAAGGCTGCTGGCATTCTGGTAATCTCTCAGTGTACAGGCTGATATAACACCACAAAGATTGTCTTTATCTCCATGATCCAGCCTCAGAGCATCAAGAAGACCAACGTGTCCTCATTGTATCCCTCCTTCATCCCAGAATTCTCTCAGCAGGTCACGTCAGGCGGCTCAAGCTGACACCTCATAAATCTGTCTTTAAGGCAATTTTTTTTTTAGTTTGGACTCAAGCAAGCATCCAAGCAAGTAGAATTTAATAGTCTCCTTGACATAATTGGGGTGGGTTGCATTTTTAAAGACAATGGAGGTTTACAAATGAACTATATCTCTTCTTCCTTGAGATTAGAAAAAATAAAAAGAACAAAGACGCATGATATTGATTTTTACCATGCAATGCGAATGCACCTGAATGCCAGTGAAGTAAATGCTTTTATTCTCTAGCAAAAAGACGCAATAAGAACATAACAGCACTGGTAACACAGGTGATTCCACTGGCTCCAGCAGGAGAATTATGGGAAAATGAAGAGAACAACAGGCAACTCTGCCGTGATCCCAAACCACAGTGTCAGAAAAAAAGAGTACCAATTTGTACCTTTGCTTGTCACTGGGGATATACCCTCAAGGGTAAATGTACTTTTGAAGATGCCGAAATGGACTATGAGTACTGTTTTTGTACCATTGGGGGTACATTAATGTTATTTGTACTTTGTGGATGTTCCTCAGAGTCTATTGCCGTTCCTTAAACTAGACCAAAAGGTACATTTACCTACAGTTAGGGTACAATTGGCAGAGCCTTGAGGGTACAGCCCCAGTGACAAAGGTACAAATTGATACTCTTTTGTCTAACAGTGCAGGTGGGCCAGTGGGGGCTTCTGCCAGCACCGGAGACCAGAGGAACTGATGAAGGGTCATGAATTGCTGGAGATATTGGGACAGGCTGGCACTCATCACCCAGAAACATACATTAGACAACTGAAAAGCAAGTTTGCAAAACCCACTCGGTCCTTAGCAGGTACACGTAGGGGGCTGGGGGGTGGGGGTTGGGGATTACCTGAACCCTAACTCCCAGCCGGCACAATTCACCTTAAGCCACAACCATTCAAGCACCTGGCCCTCGAAAAGTCTGTGCATGGCCCTGGTCCTTGTGGTAGATGCACGGGATAAGTTCGTAAGTGCCATCTCTGTGAGATCTAATGAAAGTTCTTTGCTAGATTACAGGAGGACTGAGAGAGTTTGGATTCCCAGTACTGTAGCATTGGATGAGGAAGCTTGACTTTATGTCATTGGTGGTCTTATCTCCAAAAAAATCTCACAGAAAATGGACTATGTGTCTTTGGAAATTTGCTCTTCACTTATGTATTTGCACATACATACACACACAAACTCTCTCTCTCTCTAGCTGTAATGTATACATAGATGCAAGAGAGAAACAAGCATAAAAATACAATACAATATAAAAATACAATATAAAAGTACATATATGTGTGTGTGTGTTTATAAAGTAAACAACAAATGCCAGCTAGGCAGCAGATAACTTACAAAACATGCATGGCTGTTGCATGTCTCATCTGTATTATGGGCCATTCCTTGGGCAAAGTCAATAGCATGTGATTATTGGTGGTGCATGACAAACAGCAGGGCAGAATCGTACTCAAGGTTGCCTCTCTGCGAAATTCGTGACCCTTGGGCAGCATTATCGGTACTCAAACCTACACTGAGGATGCAAGAGAGGCTCAATCAAGGTAATGTGGCAAAATGCACCGTTTGGACAGGCAATTCTTTTGGATGCATAATTAAATTAGTTTGCAGTTAAAGCCTTGGAAATGTTCAGCTCAGTCCAGTGCAGGAAGCAAAAGGACAAGATTGGTGGTCCAACAAAGCCATAGTAATGTAACAACAGAAGTTCGGGGATCCAAACGCTGTATGCGGGGAGTTAATTGAAGGAGCCAGCAAACAGACAATAGTATCAGCAAGCAGGGTTCTTGGTTGGGGTCACGGAAGCGAAGAGGTCGAAAGGCAGGGGAGTTAGTGCTATCAACACACAAGAGAAGGAAGCTAAAGATTCCGGGGAAGTCTGAGGGTCAGCTGGGCAGAGGAGTTCAGAAGCTGGAGAAGGAAGGAAGATTAAGGCAGGACGCAAGACACAGGGATAGGGCTCAGAATGCTGATTACCCCAACAGTACCTCACACTGAGGGATCTGGCAACTGAGCTCAAATAGGTAAGTGACAGGTGTGGCCAGTAATTAGTGCTGCTTGTTAGTCCGTGTTTGTGAATGGATAACAACAAAAATGATATAAACAAACAGACAAATAAGAAAAAATAAACGAATAAGTGAAATGAATTGGGAAAAAAAACACCACAAAAATACGGCTGCTCTCTCCACTCCCCATCTACCTCCCACCTCTGCTGGCACACATTTGAAATCTTTTCTCACTCGCACTGCAGTGGCTTCTGTCTTAATGATTTTTACCGGCTCAGGTGTGTCTGTTCGTCTGTAGCAGGCAGGTGTCACCCCACTAGCTGCCGTCACTGAAAATTAACAATTAGCGACTTCGCTTCTCGCTCTCTTTACATGCATTTTATCTTTTTTCCGGTAAGCAGGTCAAGCAACTGCATTTGGTTTACAAAAAATGGGTCTAAATTAATAATCATGCATTAATATATGTACACAGCATGACACTCTTGTCTTTCACCTGGACAATCACGATTTATATTTGTAAAATTCACATTCCTTTATAGCTCATTTCTTTTTTATCATTCTGGATATGTTAATGGACAAGAATAGTTTAATTTGGTATTTGCGTGGAATTTAAATATGCAATGCTGAAGTGACTCACAGAAAAATGGCAGCTTTTACACTGTTTAACTAGGCGAACATTGACAGTGCAGGATTTTCCCACATGCATTTTCCATCTAATGCCCACAGATAATGGTTTGCTGAATTCAGCTTTTGTTTGATACAGATATATAGCACCCACCAACTCAAAGTGCATGACTTCAAAAAGCAGAACCTCATCTGCTACAAAACTTCAGCTGAAGTTATTAATGGGAACGTGATACATTTTTAAATAACATTTGTGGCAATATTCCGTAAATCATATAATGTATCATGCACTTGTTGTGAATGTGAAAAACATACACCAAAATAGTTCAAGGACTTTCCCCACTTGACAGACAGTAAAAATAAATTATAAAACAACTTTGTGCTTTTTTCAGTTTTTCTGAGGCTTATATTTAGTATTCAGCATACGGCAGCTAATCTGCCGAGAAATAAAAAAATATATGTATTTTAAAATACATGGCTAAATGTTTGCCAGATGCAACATCATGACTGAATGATAAATGATAATGAATCCATATGGGGGAGATCTAACCCTTGACCTGACTGCTACAAGAGAAGCTACAAGAGATCCACCACCCAGGATAATACTGTGATGATGTCACTCCTCAGAGGAGAAACACCTATCAAATTACAGTGAAGAACCAGCAGCAGTTAAGAATGGGAAACCCCTGCAAAGGAGGCCCTAAATGGAGATTGTTATGGTCAGCCATCTTGTGGTAAATGGAATCGAGATGCGATCAATTTCTCTAATGAAAGCAATCAGCAGCAAAACACAGTGGGCTTATTTCCTAAAGTGAAATGATTTAAGTTTAAAAATGGAAGTGGCTGCACAGGTCACATGACTGTGACAGTGCTGTCAACAAAGAAAAATCACTTTCTATTCAGGAGGGGGGAAAAAAAGAAAAGGAAAATAACAAAGTGTTTGTTATGGGTTATGCATCGGCGGAGAGCCGCCCACGTCACGCCTGAGCGTCCGCTTAGATGTGCTGCTATTGAGAGAAGGGCAGAGCAAAAAAAAACACATCGGAAATATTAACAGCCTTTTGCATGTCCTGACCTTGGCCTGCCCCAGAAAGCAGGCTACCTGCGTACTCCTGACGGCAATATGCAAATTACACGACTGCCTCTTGGCTGCTGCCCAGGCAGACTGTGTAAATCTGCTGGCCGCGCAAGTTACAGTGTGGGATGCTGAGCCGGCCTGATCTATCACCTGGGGCCGGCACGGCGGCGGCGGTTACCTGATTAACGTGAGTTCCCCTTTATTCTCATGCTGTCAGTGCACCCCCCCCCCCCCCGAGGTGGAATGCTGGGGCGGTGCCTTTCTTACAGGTCGCCTGAACACGTCACACTGTGGCACCTGCTGTTCCCAGCTCCTGTCCATGTTTTGTGGTCTGTGTCAGAAAAACAAAAGAAGTACCAACCTTGCTGGGCTCATCCTTTGTCTCTTGAAGCGCCACAGATTTTGTTATGCATCCTTGTTTCTTTTACAAGTGATAATAACTATATGTGATCCAGTACAATAATAAAATTAACGAATGTGTGGAAATCTCCTGGTTGTAGACTAGGGATCAGGGAAGCTATGGATTGAGGAGGTTCCTCTGGAGCCGGAGTAGCATTCAGTTCCTGCCTTTAGAAGGAAACGAAACACTGACCCACCCTCTAAATTTGTACATTACACATACTTTGCAGAAATTAAAACACTTGAACACTTGAATTATAATCAAAACGGTTATGGTCAATAATACTTCACCATTGGTCATCATTCAATCTACTGAATTGTTCTTAATACGCATTTTCCACCAGCATAAATTTAAAGGACTTAATTACGAGCAGGTGGACATCGTGCCATTTGTGCCTCATCTGCATGCAGGATCCATGTATGTGTCAGAGGAGGACATGGATGTCAGACAGAGGAACAGCCTCCTGGGAAACTGGATGTATGGAGATCTGCAGAAGAACGACTGTTCCTATAGCACTGACCTGCTGGCCTCAACGAGATGAGATGTTAATGAGATAATGTCCCTAATTCCTAAGCAGTCAATCAGCCATTTGCCTTTTTAATAATGGGTATTAGCAGAAGATACGGTCATAGCTTGTGGTTACTCATCTAGAGTTAAAGGTTCCTATGCACATGCAATTGTTAAATTATAAAGCAATATCAATATCAATAAATTCCCACATTCAGAGAAGTTTATTAAAATGTAATGTTTAGACAGTGGGGGTTTCAAAGTCCTTATAGGCTCCGAGCTGCTCCAAATCCATGGCCTCATTCCAGTAAACTTCCCCCCAGAAACCTGCGGAGTAAAAACAGGCACATGGATTTTGGTGAATGTAAGAGGATTACCACTTTTTAAAAATAAAAAAACAGTCTCCAAATAAAGAACATCGATGTGATCCTGCAGAGGACAAGCAGTTATGGACTATAATAAACCAGTAACAAAAACTATTGATAAACTGTGTTAAATTCAAAATGATTCCACACATAGACTGATATGTATACCAAGAGCTTATTGTTAGCATAAAGCATAACCCTAATTTACAAAGTATGCCATCACAGATTTGTTTTTAAAATCTGTACAATACACGCCATGATGTCCCTAACATTTTATAGGTATGGTCTGTTATCAATAATATTGAACGGATTTTAAATTACACACAGAAAACATCAGCATCTGGGGTTGTCTAAATAAATTCAGAGCACCTTACATGTGGTACAATAATGTGGCGTAGCACAGAACAGAATCCGAGGTTTTGTTGTAGCTAATGACATTTAAAGAGTTAAGGTTCAGAATCATTTAACACTAGATGAAGGGGTGCAATAATCACTACACAGCAACAATAAAAAACCCTAGCAGAAAATAAATTGTTTTATGAATTTTTAAAAGCCACAATGCCAAACATAACAACTCTGAGAGCAAAATCACAATCATTAATGCTGTAGGGAGTATATGTGCATGTTTACTGGATACTAAGATCTGAGTAGCATACTGAGAAGATTCTGATGACCTGCATGCCAAATAAGACTCACCTGGCCTGGTCATGACCCTGTAAATATGACCTTCAATGGGTGTAAATCATCAGTTATATTACCACATTTCACCTATAGCCCTTTTTTGAGAAAAAGAAAAAGAAAACATCAGACGTGAATAAATTGATAGATATAATCATTATTCGCTTTGATATGTTGCATCATCAAACTCAGAACAAGCTCCAGAGGCAGAGTGGCAACCAAGAGTCTTCTGAAAAAGGGAGGTTTCTGTTTTATAAAGAAGCGTGGAGTGTAGAGAAGCACTGGTGATAGGTACTAATGAGAAGGAATCATTCCATACCCTACCCGGTATATTCTATGTAGTCAGATGCACAATGCAGGAAACTCACAACAAATAACAGAACCGGAAATGCATTATGAAAACCACCCGATTGCAGGATGACGAAGGGCTAGCCACAACTGCCCTTACCTTTGAGTGAAAAGGTGCATTTTGCGAAAATAAAAGCCTGTCTTTTAAGGAAGCTCTTCAAAACACCCCTTGATTTCTTGGTGTATGTTACAGCAAGACTGACTTTCCTAGGGCCTGTTTAATAAAACATAACACAAACTCCGCCAGGTGCAGTGAAGCGTTCTTTATTTTGGGAATATGGGAGATTAAAGCCCCCCCCCCACCAGAGATGGAACATCTTTACGAGGGTCAGTTCAGTCTCCAGATGCCGTCCTGGTACCTTTAATGTACAGGAATCCCAAGAATAATTTCTGATGCCATGGAAACGACATAAAATACACAAGATATAAAACAAGCAAACTGTAACTCTAACTACTATTTTATAACCGATACATTTTTAATAAAGGACAATAGAATACTTGGAGAAATATGATGACACTGTAAAATTCACTGTATCCAGTATGACATTTCGGAAACGGAATACTCACTAAGCTCAGCAAACACTTTAAAACTGACCAGAATTGGGTGTCATAATGGAAAGGAAGAAAACTGCTGTAAAGGGGTATATTCAGATTTGGTTTCAGCGTAACCAAATTATTCAAAAATTACTTGAAAATGACTGGCAATGACAAATGCTTAGCGGTAGTGCTGGTCTGTTACCTGTTAAAAAAAAGGGGGAAAAGCACTGGCAAAAACAGAGAGTTTTTGGTCTGCCAGGAAAGCTCAGTGTGTCTGACAGACTCCTGCTCTTGCTTGTCCCTGAAGTGCTCAGTTTGGGGCATGTTTGATACTGTGAGCTCTCTAATTAGGAGTACAGACAGCAGCTGCTTTGGGCTCCCTTGCCCTCGCCGTCTTACTTTGAACAACCTACGCCTCCTACCGAAAGCCTAGATTCAATAGGTAAACACCTCCACCCCACAACAAACGGCTCAGTTCAAGGTGTTTACTTTGCCATAACAGGTAAGTGATGAGAAGGGGAGGAGTCATCTTCAAATCTGACATACTTATTACAGTCATGCTCCTTCAAGCTTTGGAGTGCCTGACTCAGATGGACACTGACTTATCCTAAATTTCCCATTTCTCCCACAATTTTAAAGTCACCCCCCCCAAAGCAATAAGATCTAGGTTTCCGTCAATAGGTATACAAATGTCCTTGCTCTGAGGCCGAGAGCCGCTCCAATTGGTAGCATAAAACGGGCAGAAATGGAAAAGCAGATTGGGACAAAGTTATCATTTGCGAAGAAATGAGATTACTGAAATGGGTTTTCAAAGCAGGACGCGTGGCATTCACCTCAGATGTATAGGTTTGTTATCAGTAAACTACAGCTTGCGGCCGCCCGAAGTCACTTGAATCTGCGGGATACAATGGCCCAGAACCATCGCACATGGAGTATGGACTTCTGAGATGCCAGCCATTTCGAAATGCACTTTAAGCACACCAAGACCAAAATCCTGTCCTTAATTGTGCACCATATGGTCGGCCCCTGATTTGCATATCAAAGCCATTAACTGTTTAAATGCTTAAAAAATATGTTCCTTTTATAGCGCATTTACTGTAGCTCGATACAGCAAAAATTGCCGATGCTTTGCAGTTAATGTCGCCATCTGATTAAAAACTCGAATCATGTTAATCTGTCAAACCATGCCAAACGCAGCGACCCTAAATAAAATGCAAACATTGTACTAAATTCTTTACATTCTTACCAACAACAAAGCATTTCTATATCATACATTCTGAATTTTATAGCCATATAACTTTTTTGGGGGGAAAAACTCGTTTAAAATAAATGGTATATTAGAGTAACTCTTAAAAGAAACATACAGTATTACCTACTTACATCAGGGTCGCAAGCTCTCACGCATCTGGCGCGACATTCACGCTTTCATACTCTCACGCTCAGGCAAGAATCCTACGGCAAATCTATATTAATCCATTATAAACCTAAAAATTACCTGCATCAAAACCGTCGGGGCAGTTTGCAAGCCGTACAGACTATCTGCAAGGTAATAAAGCTGTGATATACATGTAAAATGCGTGTGCGGAGTTTGAAAATGTCACGTCAGCCAGCTGACCAAAGTCGGCAACCCTGTTGCACTTAAAGAGAACACATATAATTATATGCATATATCATGCAACTTGTGGACAACTTGTACTAGAAAGTATAATCCAATGAAGACCAGAAGAAAAACCAATAATCGAGTAGCTCTTAAAATTCCCTGCGCTCGTAAGACAGAGTTCTCACATATTACCGCAAACGCGGTTCATGTTTCATTAAAGTACATAATTAGATCTGGCGACGTTGCTCATAGCTTGTTGTATGTACGAGAAATCCTCGCTGACTCGAGTTTCCTGATGCCGACAACTTCCTGTGCCTAAACAGCAGACATTTCCAATTAATCTCCTTTAAAGTGCATCTGCCTCCTGTGTGCACAGAAATGGAAATGTCTCGTCACAGGGACGTGCTTTATTTACATGCAGATAAACGCTCCCATTTTGTTTCAGCCCGGAATAATTAAGGTACCAGATGGCATCTCACACTCCTTTCATAAACACATATCTACACATTCCCACAAAGATCTCCACTGCACCTTTTAGGACACGTACCTTACCTACTCCAAACCTGCTTACGGACTGCAGCGGATAGAAAAACAAATGGTGAACGTTTTTAGGAAATTTCTTATGCTTTCAAGGTTGCATTTGAAGAATCGACGTAAAATTGGGAAAGAGAAACGCAATCTCGTAAGGCATTTCCCCTGGTGTTTATGTTTCTCAAAGTAAAAATAAAACTAAAACATGAAATTAGAATATATATATATATATAATCAAGTTAGTTATCGACTCGTTTGTGGCATTAAAGATAAAACACTGCCTCATTTCTTTGCATTCTGGTGAAGGTTCAATGGAGAACTTATACCTTAGATCCAAGAGAAAACTGCATTGGATGTTTCAGAATTAATGGTACGGAATTTTTGGGTATGTGCTGATCGATACTAAAATATCGATTCTTTCTATCTAAATGTTTTCATTTTGAGAATCAATTCCAGCGTTAAAATATCTATGTTTTTTTACTTGGCAATTTAAATGTTTATATTATTATAGGTAGTAGGACATAAGGGGAAGGGGCCAGACGGCAGGGAAACGGAACGATCGATCGGCAACCCCCCGGCGATACAAGCCTTGGATCGAATCAGAAAAAACAGCTATAGTCTATCCCTAGGAATAAGTTATGTCACCAAAAAATAAAATTAAGTTTTACACAGTGTGAACCTGGCGTTTCTTGGCAGACGATTGGGCTGCGGCATAAACACATTTAAGAGGGGACACAGGCCAACGTCTTTACCCGAAAGTTGGAAGGACCAGATAATATATATGGTAAACAACCTGCTCAACAGAAAAGTAATTTGTCTATTTTTATATGTACTTTTTTGCAGGACAGGTGGGCCTCCATTTTCGCTATTAAAATTACTTTGCCTTGGATTACAAGGATGACAAACAGATGTTATGAATGTGTTATGGAAATTTTCTTGAATAAATGAAATGAGTAATAAAGGCAATCACTTCTCACTGTGTTTACTCTTTTCATTGCTGACACCATCATTGATGGAAACTGCACCCATATTGTTTGTAACCATTGTTATCACTTATTGGTGCCCTCCCTTTTTGAGAAAAGCTACCCCTCACATTCTTAGATATGCAATTAAAGACTTTAAAATATTCCTAAATAGAAATACAAGTTTTATTCCTCACATATTTCTTTTTTCTGTGCATTTTAATACATAAATAAGATGTGTCATTTTTGTGAGACAATGATAAGTGCTTTAAAAATGAAATATAATATCCAAACTGCTAACTGGGCTCATATGCGTTTTTGCTGGTATACCCATGGAAAACTACACATAAGCTAATTTGTCTTAATGTTTAAAATGTGTTAAAAATACCTTGTGTGAAATATCTGCATATGTCCTTCTTCATAGAGCCCATTTTTCATACTGCGTGTAACTTAATGTGTTCAAACAAGTGCTAGTGAATCAATCAATCAATCAATTTATTTTTGTATAGCACGTTTTCACAACATTGCATTGTCCCCGCCCAGTGCCCCCTGCAGAGAGTAAGCCAGAGGTGACAGTGGCAAGGAAAAACTCTGTAGCAGGAAAAACCTGGGGAGGAAGCAGACTCAAAGCTCCTGGGACTGGCAGAGGAAGCCCAAAATAAAACAAACACAAAAAGTCATGATTTATAAAGCAGAATTGTGTACAGTCCAGGTACAAATGCCGAAGGTTTAATAGAATTACGGAATTTAATGTCTGGGCAGGCAAGTGAGGATGTTGCTTCCATCAGCAGCATGGAGGGGTGGTGCGGTCCAGCAGTAAGCAGGGGAGGATGGCAGATGTGTAGTCAGGCTGGGTGGGCAGGCAGGGAACTGCCCATCATCAGGAGCTCCAGGAAAGAATCCCTTGTGGTGTATGGGAGAAGTGAATAGTGCATTAATAAATGTATGCAGTATGCATGCATTAATAAAACTGAATCAGTGCCAGCCAAAAGTTTGTGGGAGCAAAACTTGTGGACTGTCTGGCAGGGTGCTGGGAGGGAGCAAAAATGTGGACTGTCTGGGAGGGTGCTGGGAGGGAGCAAAAATGTGGACCGTCTGGCAGGGTGTTGGGAGGGAGCAAAAATATGGACCGTCTGGCAGGGTGTTGGGAGGGAGCAAAAATGTGGATT
>JAODKC010000002.1:22871184-22888151 GCA_026777985.1 Mormyrops attenuatus
GGGTGTTGCGAGGGCGCAACCCTCGGGACCGTCTGGCAGGGTGCTGGGAGGGCGCAAAAATGTGGCGGGTCTGGGAGGGAGCAAAAATGTGGACTGTCTGGCAGGGTGCTGGGAGGGAGCAAAAATGTGGACTGTCTGGCAAGGTGTTGGGAGGGAGCAAAAATGTGGACTGTCTGGCAGGGTGCCGAGAGGGAGCAAAAATGGACTGTCTGGCAGGGTGCTAGGAGGGATCAAAAATGTGGACTGTCTGGTAAGGTGCTGGGAGTGAGCAAAAATGTGGACTGTCTGGCAGGGTGCTGTGAGGGAGCAAAAATGGACTGTCTGGCAGGGTGCTAGGAGGGAGCAAAAATGTGGACCATCTGGGGGTCTCTGAGGACCGGGTTGGGAAACACGGCTCTAAGGAAGCTTCAGTAATTGTACTGTTTACAAAAGGGTGCATATCTGTATGAGACTCACGAAACACATGTGATTTTATAACAGAGGTGTGTAATATTTAAATGCATTCTCAAAAGATGGTTGTACTCAGCATCTTAGGTGGCCAGTATGTTAAGGAAACTAGATGTTTTCTCGGAAAGTACATCAACAAATTATTTGTATTAATGGAAGTATGTTGTAAAATATGTTTTATATTAAAAGGAATGACTACTCAGGAACCCACTTAGGGTCACTGTATAACATTATATGTCCATGTACAACTCAAAATGAATTGTTTTGTGTAACAGACTTAGGATGCATTCATTTGTAGGTAAAACAAGTAAAAGAAAATATTGTTTTTTACTTTATTTTCAGGCTCATCTATTAAATTGTATTAGTATATTGTATTAACTGTAATTGTAAATTTGAATGCATTCCTGTTTCCTAGCAGAAGGTTTGAAAATAATTTTCTTAATCAACTGTAGGAAAGTAATGTAAGCCCTTCACGGTTAATTTTGTCACAACCCTGTGACATGCAAGTACCTTCTCCTTCTAAAATTTACTTTTCTCTGGCAATCTGTGTGCAAATGTATGCTAATGCAGCGGCAACTGGCTAAGGCAGCCTGAAATGTAAAATTGTAGCAACATTAGTATGCAGTAATGTAGCTGTTATAACTAGTGATTAAGTCAGAGACTTGGTGAAAGGAACTGTCTGATTTAACCAGCATCCATACTTTCAGAAGACTGCCAATGAATCTACTGTGCATTACATTCACCGCAAAGCATTTTTTCTTGCTTTGGATTGTCTGGTAATTGAACAATTAGCAATTAGAGATCTGCCAACCCAAATAATCATGAGGACCCATTTTTTACAAGGCAGATATGTCATCCTATCCAAGGGCAATTAGACCACTTTGCACCAATCCCATTCACTCATCTCCTAACCGCTTATTCTGCTCGATGAGAGCACTTGGACTATATTCCAGGTAGCAAAAGGCACAAGACAGAGGTTCATCCTGGATGGGATGCTAGTCCATCACAGGGACTATATACTAATGACCCAAAACATTATGACCATCCCTGTGTCAAGTGAATAATGTTGACTGTATTGTAAAAATGGTGCATGTCAAGGTCTGGGGTGTATTAGATAGTTTGTAAGCAGTTCATGGGTTTCCCCTGGTCAAACCACTCTCAGAGAGTAGTCACCACGTCTGACCGTAAGCTCTACACAGGCCTTGGAGTTTCAGAGATGCCGAAATACAACCAAGTCATCTGGCCATACCCACAAACAAATATACTTCCAAATAATTCCAATCAACCGCTTCAACAGGCGCACAACACAACACAAGTGCACACAGCATCTATACCACTCCCTGACACTGCAGCAATCCCAGCAGCCTCAGCAAAGAGGAATACGCGCAACTTCGTTGTTGCTAATTGTTTCTACACACATATACATACACACACGCGCACACATACACACGCACACATGCCAACAGGGCTGGAGATTAAGCTCACCCACTCATCTGAGGTAAGTATTTCATATGAAGGATGAATACAAAAAAATGAACACTAGTCTACCGGCTAATAAAAATAAATATCGGACTACATTTTCTGCTGAACTATCCCAGATGGCTTGCAGTAAAAATGTTTAAGTTCCACGCCTGGATGCCAATTACCCTAACGGCATGTCTTTTGTCTATGGGAGTGCTGAGGGAAACACTGCATGACATGGGAAGGATATGCAGACTCCACACATACAGGGGAGGTGAGAGTCAAACCCCAACCCCTGGAGGTGTGAAGCAACACACCTTCCCCCTGAGCCACCATGCCACGTCACCCCCTTGCAAAAAGTCCATAAAATGAAAATTTTCCGTACCTAACCCCGGTCATTTCCGTCTTTTGCAACCTCACAGATTGTACTTAATTGAATCTGTCATTTCAGGACTGCTATGACACTTCAAAACAAAGAAGGTGTTTTTGTTTAATAACTACAATGCATATAAACAAACGCATCACATAAAATTCAGATTCAGAGTAATTTATTTAACTCCAAGGGGAAATTTTTGTGCTGCAGTATAGCAATTCACACAAATGACAGAAACACACAAACACGAGGTAGACATAAAGATAAATGTAACACAGAATTACAAATTAGAAATATATATATATGTACGCAAAAACGACTATACTACATATAAGAAAGACTTTACAACTTGAGTGTACAAAATAAATGTAAATTTACTTTATGTAAAGAAGCAAAATAAAGAAAGACGAACATACATTTTTACTGCTGACTGAGAAGCATATCTCATTTGATGGTAATTTTATGAAAAATCAATATGGTCGCTTATCCAGAGGGAGTTCTTGCTTATTTCGTACTATCCTTTTATTATAAGAAAACCCATTATGGGGCATCATTGACAAGCCTTGTGTCCAATAACTGGTAAACAAGATTAGAGAAAGCTCAATATGAACAGATGGGTGTGATCATCCTTGTTTGCTGAGCGTGCAAGCCCTGATATTTGCACCAGCTATCGCTAAGGGCTACTAGGGATCCACAGATCCATTCCATGCTTCTGTGGAGCAACATCACCATCATTAGTCACTGTATATTGTGCAGCTGGGAGCTCACTGTTAGATCACGTCATAGGTGACTACCACAACTAATCTGCACCTCAAGTCAAAGAGCAGTATTCACATCCTAGAGTGCATAAAAATACCATCATTCACCAAGGCTGTTGGAGTGGCTATCCTCTACAGTCAATATAAAGGAGATATTTCTTTCTAGAGCTTTCTGTGTCTAGGGTGGAGAATCACTTTTACTTTTATTTCGAATCATACAGTTGTGAGTAGCTTTTGTTTTGCAATTGCATTGCTTAACTGACAGAATAGCCTTTTTCAGCAAGATTGGCTGACAATGCATAAATGTTAAAACGTTATAGATTGAGGCGGAATTTTAAAAATGGTGTTGTCATGTCAGGATGTAATGATGTAGCATGTTACATGGCTTCTTTGTTTATGTACACATTGTTACACTTGTAAAGCGATCCTTGTGTATTAATTTCAGTTGGAGGTAATAATAGTTCATCATTGATTGATTGCAGCTGAAAATGTCTGTATATAATTATTTAGTAAATCAGCATTTTTGCATCAAAAACCCAACAAAAAATTTATTAAATCTATGTCCCATATTTATTTAAAAATATCTTAAATATAAAGCTGTATAAAGTATAAATGAGCATAAATAAATAATTTACAGGCACTGAAAAGGTAACAGTATGAGCGATTTTGTTGAAAGGAATTCCCCCTTCTTAACATCAGTGTTCTTTTCACTAAATACACTAAAACACATCATTTTCAGCTTTGAATGGAGACTGGTTCAAGACATGATAGGGCAGAAAAATCATTTTCTTTTCATATATGCACAATTCAGTACAAAAGTCAATAATAATTGCTGTAATTCCTGCCATCAATTGGAATAATGCAGTTCACCAAGAGAATGATCTATCCGCAATTTTCTTCTCACCAATTATTACCATCAATACCCAGAAGGTACCTTTTTCATTGAAAATATTTTTTTATAAGATACATATTTGGACTTCTCCTTTAAGGATGGGTTGGTATACTTGAAATGTAAAGTCAACATCAACACCACATAATAAAAATACACATCTTTGTCACAGGCCAGAGTCATGCCAACCACGTTAGCCAAGGGCAGGTAAACAGAGCCACAAAAGGCCGACACAAACGTTTCTTTCAATCTCCTGAGGACTTCTCCTTTTTATTTTTTCCCCCACACCATTTTTTACACTTATGACTAGAAGCCTTGTAAATAAGCCGTCTGATAGAAAGAGACGTTTAATCCGGAAGCCATTTAGAGTGAATTCCACCTTGGACATGAGGCCAGTGAGTAATGTGCAGAAGTCAGTTTGAGACATGATTGAACGTTTAAATCCCTGGATGGGATCTCGGGTTGGATCACTGAGCAAGGTAAGTGCAGAAGGATCACTACAGTAGTGCTTAGATATCTGTGGCATGGTTATCGGTAATGGAGGATTTTAAAATTATTATTATTATTATTATTATTATTATTGGGCATTGATGGCTTGATAGTTAGGGAAGTGCACTTGTGATTGAAAGATTGCAGGTTCGAATCCCTGACCAGCAAGGCACCACTGAGGTACCCTGAGCAAGGTACCATCCCCAAGCACTGCTCCCCAGGTGCTGAACTAGCAGCCCCCTGCCATGTCACATTGTCACATATGGGTTAAATGCAGAGGACACATTTCGTTGTGCACTGTGTGCTGTGTTGTGTCAACAATGGCCACTGATCACTAAATTCTAATTATTGGTTAAGGTAGTGCTCTGTATTGCAGTATGTATGAGTGTACAATTATTGCGTAAAATTCATAATAATCTGCCCTGGATATACATGAGACTGTAGTCTTCTTTATATTCTCTCAGAATCCTGTGCCATTTTCTGATGAATAATTCATATGTTTATCCAGCCGCCTTGTTAGGGCTGTACCCTCAGAAGCTAATCCTTAATTTACAATATTAATAAGAGTCATAAGTTTCCTGATTTGGGCACAGTGGCACATTTAATTATGTATATGCCATTGCAGTACGCTGCGAATTATAGATAAACCTCAGTTTTCATAAGACACAGTTGAAAATATACTATTAATTAAGATACTGGGAGCCAAATTTCTTTCAGCCTCAGATAAGGTAGACAAGGGACTTTAGGCAGGGTAGGTGACACCACTGCTAATGAAAAGAATTATTTTCTTAAAGTTGACCCATCACATAGAAAGTAGTGTGACGTACCAACCCAGTTTAGCCAGTTGTAGGGCCCTTTGCCCATTTTAGAAGGTCCTGGACTGAAAAATGTGTCTGGCAGAGTAATCATATCGTCGGGGGGTCCTGGGGCGAGGTTTCTATCCGGCTCTTGGATCCTCACTTGTGTGTTGATTTGCACAAAAATGTATAAATCAATAAATGCATATGGGACCACATGAATTATGTCTAAATATCTGATAGGTTAAAATAAACCTACTTTAAGAAGTGCATGGTGTTCATAAGTACATAGTTAAATGAGCTTCATATTTAAATAATTGGAGTCTGATATCACATGAGGAATAAACATTCATGTGCTTTAATAAACCTTGAAACTGTTCTCCGATAGTACATTTCATCGCTATTCCTATAACATAACTGTAAAACAAAACAATTATGAACTCTGCGAATGGGAAATGATTTTTATTTTTAACTGTATCACAGGCGATCATTCTTGATTCCCATGACAGCTTAAAAAGAAAGAAAATTGACATAAAACTTTTATATGCCAGTTACCAGTGTGCCTGATGGTGGTCAAACGCTCATGAAGGCTCCCAGACAAACGGGTGTCTTGTCAAAGGCATCATTCTTTATGACGAACATGGCTACCCACTGGCCTATGCCCTTACTGGGTGTTTCCTCTTTACTGCAGACAGCGGCAACATGGCAGTAGAGGAATGTTGCATCTCACACACATCACAAGCAGGCCGGCGTGTATACAGCGTACTTCCAGATGAATGGCTTGCAGTACATCAACACTTTTTTTAAAAAAATTTATTAGCCAAGTAGGGGCTTCATAAAGTGAGGAACCTAATTCCACACACTGACCATCTGTCCCCCTTGGCCCAGACTGGCTGCTGAGCAACCAGCCATGCTGAAAACAATCAGAATCATAGGGAGTGATAAGAGAAGAAACAGCATAGGGCAGCCACTGCCTTTTCAACTGTAATGTCTACTGGAGTAGGTGTAAATTACCTGCAGGTAACAGATGGCTACAATAAAAAAGGTGTAGATGTAGTGCTATCCCTGTTATTACAACGACTCATATCATTTTGTCTTCTCTGAACCTTCACCAGAGGGTTTCATCATATTGTTTATAAATATAATATATTTTAAGCTTGGTCTGTCACCAAATAACTGACCTCCAGAAAGTTTTAATTGGAAACTCAGTTTCATCCAGTCTCCAACCATCCGCCAAATTTGTATCTTGATCAGGGTCACGGGTCGGGGGATGGGAGGAGGATGGGGGGGCTGTGGAGCTCCTCTCGAGGAACATGGGGCAGGAGACTGTAGACACTGTGCTTAATGTCTAAGGCAATGTGCTTGCAATTAAAAACAACAGCAGATCACGGTAACACTTAAAGCAGTCATATAAATGCATTATACGTACCATCATAATGCATTATGATGCATTCATGAAGGCTTATAAACACAGCTATAAATATTATTATGTCTGTAAACCACCAGTAGTAATAACTCACAGGATGTGTCTAGTGGCCCTAACCTACATAAACACAACACTGTACGCCTATAGGGTACACGTGTTTCCAACTCAAATAAGAATGTGTGCAAGCTTAAATTTCCAAAGTCATGGTACATCTGTCAAGTCTTTTACAAATCAGGGAATGAAGAGCAAATTTCACCGATTCTCTTTGGACTTATCAGTTTCAGGGGCTGGTTGTAAGTGGGTGAAAAGCACTGTAAGCTGCTTGCACACCACCATCCATCATGCCGAAGGAAGCAGCTTCCTCACTGGCCTGCCCAGACACCAACTGAACCTTCTGCATTTATACCTGGACTCTACACAATTTTACTTTATAAACTGGCACTTAGTTACTTTGGACTTTGTCTGCCAGCCCCTGGAGGATGGCCTCCCCCTTTGAGTCTGGTTCCTCCCAAGGTTTCTTCCTTCTAGGGAGTTTTTCCTTGCCACTGTCACCACTGGCTTAGTCACTGGGGGCTTTGGGCAGAGACGACGTAAAGCACTTTGAGACGAGGTGATATTGTGAAATTGCACTATATAAATTAATTTAAATTGAATTAAATTGAAACACAAGACCCTAAGAAATGAACTGAGGTCTGTGTAATGCTTAACAAGGGGGGTCCTGGTGTCCTTCTCGAGAAACAGATAAACTGGGTAGTTCAGAAAACAGGAAGTGAAGTCAACAACAACAAACAACATTACAAATGTGGGCAGCAGAGAGCACGATGGTTATGAATAAAGAGATTCGTAACACTAAGGAGGAATATCCTACTGCCTCAGTAAAACTTCCAGCTGTACAAATAGGTTGAAAATAAATAAATTCAGTCACTTTGGTTAAAAGCACTAGCTAATCACAAAGTTACAGAGAAATGTACTCACACAGATAAAAGGTGATGGAGGATGAAAAGAGTCGTGTGCTCCCAAGATGGAGTTGTCATGAAAGCTCGTGAGACCTCATTAGAGTAGTATGCTGGCCTCATGTCGTGAATATCTGCCACATTAATAATCGACTCACATTTTTTTCTGGCCAAACGCTGCCTTAGGTGGGACGAATGTATAACACGTTTTAAGGTGACAAGGCAGAAAACGGGAACGACCCGGGTGTCTGAGCAGCATCTGCATTGCATCCGTGCTTTTGCTTAATCACATCCCATAATTGCCATAATTGACATTATTAGAAGGGAGTGTGTCAGATAAGCCGGTCTTGGACTGTCCTTCAAAGGATATACATCATTACTCGGTCCATTCATCAGCACCTCATTACAATCCTGGCAGAATCCATTTTACACCACCCAACTGACACAGCGGGGCAGACCACTGTACATCTGTAACCGTGGCTTCTTCATATACCACCAGATTCCTAGATAATGCTACCTGACCGGCTTTAGTCATTTATTTGCTAATTGGATGGGCTCTGCTGCATGCTTAGACTGCAGGAAAAACTGAAAAAGCTATGTTTTAATTTAGGTCACTCTGACAGACATGATTGATGTGTAGACCACCCTCAACTTCTGCATTCTTTAAGGTCTTACCTAACCCACTGACATACAGTTGTTATAATTTAGAATGAAGAAGGTACATAATACTGAAGGGCCAGTATATTAATAAATTCTGTATTTGTTATGCAGAACATTTATACTGCAGACTTTTGCATTATGATCTAAAGGGGAATACAGGTATGGTGTGTGTGTGTGTCTTTGGATTATGTTTATATGATATTGTGGGGACCAAATGTTCCCCACAATGTAATAAAAACCTGTTATTTTGACGTTGTGGGGACCATTTTTCAGGAACCCACAAAAATCTGTGAATGCAATCAAAAAACAAAAAATGTCAAAAGTCTGGTTTGCTTATTTATGGCTAGGGTTAGGGCTGGGTAGGGGTTAAGGATATTATGTTGGGATTAGAGTTTTCCGCATAGAAATTAATGGAGAGTCCCCACCATGATATGAATAAAAAGAACACAAGAATACCAACAAAACGAATTTCTGCATAATTATCATCTCTACATAAAAATCCTTCTACTTTTTCTTTTTCATTTTCTTTCAATAAAAATATATTTAAGGCAATTAATCAGCACTACAGGCACAAAAACACAGAGAAGTGTATAAAGAACAGCAGACCTGCTTTACAGGATGTAGAGTGATGCCTTAGTGGGCGTAGTTAGAGAGGATGACAATGCTGTTACCCAGAGAGGTGGTGCATCTCCATCGGGGATTGAAATCCAATATCTGTGCTTCTAGCTGTTTAACCAGGGGAGTCATTCCAGTAAGTGAGTTTGAGTCAGCAGTTTGGCACATGATGCGTGCAATTTAATTGGGCTTTTTATGACTCTTCATAAACATTTGGACTTGTGGTGCAAAAAAAAAACAATAACATAAATAAATAATAATGAGAATAATTACTTTTCTCCCTATTCCCTCATGCAACTGCACTTACATAATCGTAATGTAGGTGTCCCCACCATAAATACGGAATTTTCAGGGATCGTTTTAGGCATCTGGAAGATGGAAGGATGCTGTGGTACAGTATGATTAATCAAACGCGCTCGGCCGTGAACACTGCCATTGTGGCATTCAGGGTGCTGTTCACTAAAATTCGAATTATAATCCCCTTGTCCTCTGCTGTGGTTTTTCAAGTTTCTAAAATGTTATGCATCTTAAACTGAGTTAGCTTTATAAAACTTATCAGTCAGGCTTATGATGATCCTGAGCCCATGACGCACAGAGCACAAGGCAGGTTAAACTTGGGGGGGACAGGGTCGCTCACACATACACATTCACTGGGGTGTAGACTGTAGCTGTAGTGGTTAAGTACATATATATATATATACATATATATATATACAATTTATTTTTATATAGCGCGAGGTAAGTATGTGTGTGTGTGCATGTATATATATATGTATATATATTTTACGCAATTTAAAGTAAGCTACAAAGCCCAACACAAATTAATTAGAAATACTCTTACAACGGAGACAGTAAACCTTATTGCCTCTCAATGTTAATCAAATTCATATGAATTAAATGTAAATCACCAAAAGGAAATAATAGAATTACTTAGTTCCCGAGCTGACAGGGGTTTGATGTCAATGCATAATACTGTTGCGTGAATAAAGCCTTTGTTGAAGAGACAATACCACGTACTGATGACCAAATATCTTGCCTCACTGCGCAAGTTAATTAAAATTAGAATGGGCCAGATAAAGGTGAAGGAGGATTCATATAGGAATAATCGTTCTCATTGTTTTTCCATGCAGAATTTTATATGTCCCTCCTTTGGTGTTTGTGAGATCTGATGATATTAATAAAGGCCTCGTGTAAGCCTAAAGACTATTAGTAATAAGCAATCACGCTTTGGTTGTTTAATGGGAAACACAGCCGCTATGGTGATTAACTGAAGATGCCTGCTGTAAATACACATTGTTCATTAGTCCCTGCACCACTGGGATTTTGAGGTAATTTGTTGCGGGAAAATCAATAGAAAAGAAATTGTTATTTTGCATTCTCTTGTCAAAACAGCATCAAATATTACATCATGATTCCTACTGACACGCTTAGAGCAAGAGCCAGGTTTTACACTGTGTGCTTAATTATTAGGCAAGTACCATTCCTGGAGACATTTTTTAGCAAAAGTTGTACAGATTTATAAAAGTGGATTCAGAAGTTTTCTATTGCTCATCTCATCTGTCCACAAAACCTTTGTAATATCAGGCTTGAGATGTGTCCGTGCCCATTCTTGATCTTTGTAGCTTGTGTGTCTTACTGAGTTGAGGTTGCGTTTCAGCCTCTGTGACCTTCGCTATGTCACGTAGCACACTGCACCTAGGACTTCCAGAGATTCCATTCAGATTGCACTTTTGAAAAATGGAGTTTGCACTTGATGCTAAAGGGTTTCTGGAAGACTCCCATTTAATTTAACACAAATCTTTGGCAGCTTGTGTCTTTCTACTTGCTTCTTCCATCATCTTTGGCTGTTGGCCACAAAACACTTGATTGTACAGTGATCACGTTTTAAAAGTTTGGCAGTGTTCATTGTTTTGCTTCCCTCTGACTCACCCTGTCCTATTTTGTTTTTTTTTTGCTCTCTTTAAGGTCTTTCTTCTGCCCATTTTAATAGTAAAAATAATTTTCGGTAGTGCTTACTTTAATTGCATCTTCATGATGCTTTCGTAGAACATTCATAAGCAGCATATTAGAATGTGGTAACATCCCAACATACCTTAACTGTCATGGATCAGCTGAACAACACCACAAATCCTAGAATGCACCTCACTGCTGCCATCTTAGTCAGATGCTCTCCCAGGACTGCAATTCCCAGAATCCTCCACAGCACCGCCACACCTTGCTAATCAGTCAATCAGTTACACCTGTGCCTAGTGATCTCTGCTATTTAAACCATTTGTTTGCTGTGACTCCTTGTGAGATTGTTGCCCTGGTTTGCCCTTGTGAGTGTTCTCTTCCTGATTGGCTAATACTGATGTTTTTGATCTGTTTTGTCCTTTGATTCTGAGATTATGCCTGATGATTTGGATTTGTTGCCATTGACCGCCTGGATTTTGACCTGTGTTTCCTTTTGACTTCAGCTTGTATTACCCTAATAAAACCTACTCTGCCAGCTTGTAAGTACTTCTGCCTGCCCCGTCTTGTAACATTAACAGCTTTAATATACATAAATAAACATTAAATAATAACAAAATTATAATTGTGTAACTACATGATGTTTGTTATTAATGAATTTTAAAGCTGCTAAGGTATGTTAGAATGTGGTATACTTACATGCTGCTTATGAATGTTCTGTGAATGCATTATGAAGGTGCACTGAATGTTTTATGAATTCATTATAAAGGCATTATGAAAGTGCAGTTAATGTAAAGTGTTACTGAATTATCTGCACAAGGAAGTATCAATGGTTTTCTGTTTTACTCCAAATAGGAAATACTCAGACCAAATGCTGAGCAGTCCATTCATAATTTGAGATTAATCTGGATTGAAACTATTGGTCGGAAAAGAAGATACAAGCAAAATACACACCTGACTAATAATTCTGCATGCAGTGTAGTGTGTGTGTGTGTGTGTGTGTGTATATATATCTAAATGAATTTATTTGAGGGCGTAAGAGAGTGAAATAACCCATAATATTTATCCACTATTCATCAACTCTAAACCTTTGTGAAATCTGAGTGTCTAAAGTCTGAGTTTAAAATAACTAGAATCGACATTTTGATGACAAAATGATCACCATAGAAACATTTTCTGAGCAGCGAAAAAAGCATGTCAGACTAACAAAATATGCAAGCCCTTGAATCAACATGACTTGTGCGTTTCCATTCTGATTATACTACCCTCTTCATTTATTCCAATACAGAAATTAAGTAAACTTCATGTTTTAATGTGGACTTATTAATAACATAAAAACAATTCATTAATTAATATTGATGTTGTATTAATTATGAGAAAGCATGGCAAAATCTTATACAGTGGTACCTTGGAATACTAACTTAATTAGTTCCAGAAAACTGGTGAAGTTGCAATTTGGTTGCGTTCCAAGTCGAATTTGCCCATAAGAAATAAAGTACAGTAGTCTCCCGCTTAAGTACGCAACTTGAACCTGCGAAGTTTGTGCGTACTTGGCCGGTAGGTGCGTAGTTTAGGTTGGCCACTCCCAAACGCAACTTGGACCTGCGAAGTTTGTGCGTAATTAGCCGCCACTCCCAAATAGCTTGCATTTCGCTACGATGTCAAAGAAACCAAACGGCAAGTGTCTCAATGAGTCTCAACACTGTGAAATCATCTCGAACTCGATTTAACTAATAAATCTTGAACCCAGAATTTTAGGGAAAAATATGCGTACTTAAGCGGGATACGTACTTAAGCGGGAGGCTACTGTAAATGAATTTAATCTGGTCCAGCCCCCAAGTGATTGCCTATTTAAACCTATCTACCAATCAATATAAAAATAATACACCCATAGAAAAGCACACATACAAAAGTGATAAACATGAAATAAATGACAATCCCGTACTCCAAAGTGAGAGCTGACACGTGCACCACCTTTTAAGTTCTACAGTTACTCTCACCACTTTCCTCTTTGGTTTGCTGGTATCACTGCTCACTTTCTTAAGGGCCATAATGACTATTACTAAACTTACTGTAGATAAAACACAAAAAAATTCACAGCGAACACAGGAACTCAGCTTTCGCACGTCGAACTCGGTCGAGAGGTACCGTGGGACTGAAAGCGATTCGCAGGCATCAGCATCCCAGTAGGTCTGTTTGGCTTCATTTCAGCACATCAGAGACGCACCTCAATTTGTATGACTTTTAGCGGGTCTGTTTTCGTTTGTTGTGTTCTCAGTTTTTGGGCAAATTAGGGCTAGGTTTTTCTCCACTGACCCGTTCGAGGTCCAAATTGGTAGAGTTGAACGCATGGACGTCACTAGGTCTGATCAGTCAGAGCTAAAGCCCCGAGTATTTTAAGCCAAGCCCTGAATATTTTAGTCTCGATGCCTTCGAAAACAAAAAAGTCAAGCCCCAGGTAAACTTGACTTAACCCCAGATCTTTTTAATAGCTAGGTTGTACGCATCCCAACCAATACAAGTTTTAGCAGGAACAGTAGAGTTCCAAGATTTTGGTCGAGGTACAAGTCAAAAAAAATTCAACAGATTTGTTTGATGTCTGAGTTGGTCGAGTTAAGAGGCGTTCGAGTTCCAAGGTTCTACTGTACATGCATTCACATGCTTATGTACTTTTCAGTTTTTCAATTCAATTCCATTTTTATTTGTATTATGCATTTTCACAACATTACATTGCCTCAAAGCCCCTTACATTACCCCCGCTCAAAGCCTCCAGTGAGCAAGCCAGAGGAGGCAGTGGCAAGGAAAAACTTCCTAGAAGGAAGAAGCCTTGGGAGGAACCAGACTCAAAGGGGGAGCCCATCTTCCAGGGGCCAGCAGAGGCTGGGGTTAAGGGCCTGGCACAAGAGCCCAATAGTGAAACCATTCGGCTGACATGAAGATTTGAACCAACAACCATCCGAACACTGGCACAGCTCCCTAGCCCACTGAGCACCACACTGCCCCCAGACGAAGCCTTCCTTCAGATGTCTGCAATTATCATTTATCCAGCACTGGGTCACAGCAAGTTTATCCCAGGATGGACAGGGTGATGCAAGTGCAGGGAGAAAGTAGGAAAAAATGGTGGGTGCTGAAGAAAATAATGACAGGTTATAACAATTTAAGTGTATAAGCTTTCTGACCGTCAGAGTAGACACTGGAAATTGAAAGAGTGATTGAGCAGTTGGATTCAATTCTCAAGGCCCATTACTCAAGTAGGGCAATGAGGGAGACGTCCATTGCTGTGTCAGCGATGACAGCCAGGCCGACACCGTAACATTTGTGTTACATCTCACAAACCATCCTGTAAGTCTTAAATCAAGTCCGGAGAGCAGCCTCCCTTCAGGATAGAGATTTCTATAGCAAAGTTTTGGGCTTCAGTCTCTTTCAAATTACAGTGGCCAAAGAAGCATAGCACTTATTTTTGGCTTGAATGGGAAGGGAACAGAGAGACATTAACACCGAATATTCAAAAGCAAAATATTCTTTAATACAGCAAAGAGAACAAATGCATCTGCTCACCTTGCTGTTCAATAAGCACACATTTATATATTATGTATTGTAATAGCACAAACTGAGCAGACGTATCCCCTTTATTTTTTTAAGTTAATGTATTTATATTATATTTATACATTGAAGTTAATTTATTGTTCAATTTGACATTCAAATTTGCCTTAGAAATAATAAGGGCCATTCATTATTGTTGTGGATTGATTTAGGCACTGTTTTATTTACATCTTTATTTCTTCACTCTTATTGTTTATGCATTTATTTTGTAGTTGGTGGTGGGGAGGGGGGACACTGCCGGTATTGCCTGCCCAGGTCGCCACATGGGTGAGGTGCATCCCTGAATGTCCTAGGTATAAGTACAAATGCAGTGCTTGAAGTGGGCTGCTCAGAGAGAGGCTGTACCGGTTGTATTTCTTTTCAGAGAACCAGCAACATTTCTAGCATTTTGGCAACTCTCATGATTTGCTAGTATCAGTAAAAGATTACAAGGCGAGTATCAGCACCG
Organism: Mormyrops attenuatus; assembly: GCA_026777985.1. Taxonomy (NCBI): domain Eukaryota; kingdom Metazoa; phylum Chordata; class Actinopteri; order Osteoglossiformes; family Mormyridae; genus Mormyrops; species Mormyrops attenuatus. The sequence goes on from JAODKC010000002.1 coordinate 22,886,054, forward strand.
GATTTTTCCTACTTCATGCACTGTAAAAATCCATTCAACAAACATTTTACTCCAAAGCCACCTGTAATATAAGCCATATTGAAAATGTATAAAGTATAGTGGTAAAAAGGTTGATGGGGCAGTGTGTGGCTCAGTTGATTATGAATGAGCAGCTGGTCCATACCCTTTGATTGGGCCAGTATTTTTCCTGTTGGGCTCTTGAACAAGGCCCTTAACTCCAATTTCTCCAGGGACTGGTGGACCGATAATGAAAACACAATGCTTTCATTGAACAGGTCTGGACGTTGGTGTTTGGAAAATAGGAAGTGGGAGAAGTACCCCAGTGACAGTGGAGAAAAAACCAGAGCTCCTTCATACACCATGGAGGAATGTTGTGTGGGACCACAGGTATGAAGCCTATTTTTATCGAATAATATCAACAACTTGTTTTGTTTATTTTTTACTAGCATTACATAATTTCATGCATGCATTTTTTGAATAGACAGACACTCCTCTATTTATGAACGTTCAACCAAATTGTGTTCACTGGGCTCCCGTTTCCTGTCCGCAACATCAATATTTTTTTATACACTCCATTTCCGCCTAGTACGACTTCTGGCTGCTACTCCTGCCGCACAGCAGCGTAGCTTGCATACTCCCGGCATCCTAGTTCTTAGTACTTGCGTATACCCTTCAAATGATGTTGAATAACAACTTACGAACATTTCAAGTTGCGAACGGCTGTTCGGAACGTATCTCGTTCGTGAGTAGAGCAGCGTCTGTATTCTATACTTATAACCTCTCCCTCCCACACAAACACACATATAAACACTGGCCAGTGTGCGGCCCTGCAGGTTAGCTCACCAGCTGATAAATGTATTTATCACCTACCTTACATTTATGCATCTCTGTTGTGTATCTCTTGCCTTATATTTAATCTGTCTGCTTATGCCCTGACTGTAAATTGTGTATTATCATGGTGTGTCCAATTGCCGCTAGCTGTTTCAATGCAAATTTTATGTTGCAATAAAGATTCTGAACATTCTGATCTTATGTTCGGCAGAGTGATGTCATCTTTGGGCCCTTGAACAAGACCATTAACTCTTGCTTTCTCAAATTTGCATAGCTTTGGTTAAAAGCGCATGTAAATAAACAATAAATAAACAAATAAACATTGTCTAATAAGAATGTATGATACTTCATGAAGTGGTTTCAGTTGCATGACTAATGAGATGTACAAGGAAGCTATAATAATATGTTATTATGGGATTGTTTATATTCCTTATGAATTTTGACTAATTCCCATTTCCAATTCCAATGTTTGTTCTTTTAGCACACGAACCGATCTCAAGCAATACCTGCTAGATTACAAGCCCACTATTGATTCAGTGCCTCAAGTTCGGATTCTTCTAAATGGTGTGATTTCTGGTGGTAAATCGAGCTTTTTCAACTCCATCAACTCTATCATCCGTGGCAACATTACAAGCCAAGCTGTAGCAGGAGTAATGATAAACAGCATGACCTTGAAGGTAATGTGATTGTCTTACTCATCATTTCCTGGTGTAAGACTTGTGTATCCAAATGTCTTTATATAATGTTCTTACTTGAGAGGAGGCATGATATTCTAGTTTGGTGTTTGGTCTACATCTGGAAGGTGTCCTTCATATGTAGATTAATTTATCTTTATTTAATTGTTGAAAATTTGACTAGATCCCGGGTTTCTTGTTTCTTTGAAACTCTTGTTGGATTGGTTGGCACAGGAACCAATCCGTAGGGTCAAACCTGCTAGGAGCAGTTTTATTCGATGTAAACAAGTATTTGGCAAATAAGAATAGCATTTCAACTGAGTGTTTGTTGGGCAATTGTCAAGATCTAGGGCTGAAGGATTTGGGGAAAATATATAATCGCGATTTTTCTGACAGATAATGCGACAAATTTTTTATGTCAAGCTTCAGTTCAACATTAAGTCTGTAATAAATTTAAATGATATGACGCAGCATTACCACATGAGATACATGAGAATTGAAAGATCTGCTGTGTTAAGTTAAATAAAGTAATAATGAAAACAATTGCAGCAAAAAGAAAAACAATACCCAGATAGCATCATGTTATTGTTTCA
>JAODKC010000002.1:22888251-22908214 GCA_026777985.1 Mormyrops attenuatus
ACACACACACATACACACACACATACATAAATATGCTTAATTCTACATAAAAATATATGTTGAAAAGGGCATATTTTATTATAAGATTATTGCTTAGTATTACTGCGGCATATTAATGTTAAGTAATCATATGTAACCTCTGTGTTTTGTAAGCAGTGCACACGGTAACTGCAATTATTTCCACATGAGTGGATGAGCTCAGATTTTGGACTCACATCAAATACTGTTAATGTGGATTCCGTGCCAGCAGTGGCAGAATTTAATACCGGCAAACATGCTCGCATGGGAGGTGCAGTATATGGGCTGTTTTTAGGATGCCGTATAAAACCCAATGTTCACTGTTCCAGCCATATAACAGTGCTAACATATCTGCTACATGAATTTTCACTAATTGCATATGATATGGAAGATACTGGAAAAATAATATTAATTATATTTAAATCACTAAGATAATAGTATGCAATTCATAAACTAAAGTAGCAAAAGCTTACAAAAAGGCTTCATGTTATGTGAGATTAAAAGGAGGGAAAGTATATGAAAACAATAATTCAGCATTTCTTTATTGGTGCATATTTTTCAGAAGCTTGTGACATCCATCACATAAAAATCTAGAAAAATGTTTCCCCTATCTGGTTCCTTGATGGTGGAACAAGTGAGCCATCCATACTCAGGGTCCCTTACTGCTGCCCCAGCACTATGCCGCTCCATTTTCATCAGCTGTCCGTTGGTTGTGGTCTCTAGGCAGCATGGCATGCTCTTGTGTTATGCACTTGTCTAGTTGGAATCTAGTCCTCATAGAGTTTGATTTGAATAGTCCTTCTGGTGTTACAGCGTTTTGTAATATATTGTATCACTCTTGTTCCAGTACTGACTTTCACTTGTTACTGGTCACTCACTGGAAGCTCAGCCTAGCTGCATGTACACTTGAGCTGAGTCCTTGACTGCTGTATGCTTGTGATGTATTATCTGCCTCATTTTTATCTTGCTTTGGAGAAAAATTTCTCCTAAATAATAAATTTTGATTGTGAAAGTATTTCAAAGAATTTCAATAGAATGACTTGGGCTACATCAACCTCTGGTCTAAAAAAATCCATTAAATGAGATTTGGAGCTTTATATTTATGTTGGAACAAATTAGTCACTAACGGAGATGTCACTGAGAGCCCGCATCGCTGATTTTTTTTTTTGTCAGTAACGTCAGCCCTCTGCCGTCATTTCAGGGCTGTTTTCTAAACATCATTTCAAAGTCTGAGTGTTACAACCTTGGGAGTTTTTTAAGAATAGAATTCATAGGCGTGGTGACTCAATTCAGGAAAGAAAACATGGGGAAAGTAATGACCTTGGCTATTCCTTTAATACGGAAGTCACCACTGATCAGAGGACTTACATAAATAGCACATTTAATTCATCAAACAAATCTGCTTGAAAAAGGACATCATTTCCCACAATTCTACATCATCACCATCAATCATCAATCATCATCTAATCTTTCTCAGTATCTTCTAACTGCTTATCCAGTATGTGTGGGAACCAGAGTGCACAATTAAGAAAGACACCTTAGATGGGATGTCAGGCCGTCGTAGGCCATACACTCAAGTACAAATTATGATTTATAGAAACCAATTAACCAATTCTGCAACCCTAATGGCATGCTGTCAAGGATAAAATATGCAAATTTGCAAAGAGTGCCCGACCTGGTCACCTGCCATTAGCCATTAAATATACATCTCTCAGATCTGTACATACTTCCATTCTGCTGGCAACAGTCAAACACAATGCGACTGTATTGTTCTGGGGGCACCCAAACTGGAGCTGAGAGCGGAGCGGAAGATGTGAATTTTAATGCCACTGCTCATCTAAGCACCATGGTCACACCTTACCCCGTGCAAGCTTTCCATACATCGACCCATTTTCCAATCTGGAACGAGGCCATGAAGACAAGACAGTGTTCACAAAAGTATTGAAAAACGTGTTAATGACGAATGGGAGAAAGTGGAGAAACGTTTTTAGCCACCAAATTGTTGGCTAGACATAAATACACATTTTTACATGCCATATTTCATGTATAATGGCATGTATAGCTTATACTACTGTACACCCCTTATTGCAAGATAAATATATAGTCTGTAATATATATATATCACACTCACACACACACACACACACACAACTATCAGAGGTGTATTTTGTTTCAGAGACTGCTACAGTAATAATAATGCACATGCATTACTCTAGCAACAGTATCATGAATATTTACTTGCATGAAATGCTGATCCATCTACCAGAATGTCTAGATAGTTCATTTCGCGGGCAGCATTTGAAGGAGTTATAAGGAAAAATTGGGGTTGCCATTTTGTCAAGCACAAAAAAGAAACATATCTGATTAAGCCAGGTGGGTTTGTGGGGAAAATCTCATTTCATTCATCAATCATATCTTACGTAAGTACTTACTCGGCACAGTGCTGCACTGAGCTGGGAGACTAGCTGTTTAGTTTGCAGATAGTTAATGACTTTCAACATGGACCTGGTATGGATTTGACAGTGTGGCCCTCTGGTACCTGTCATATTTTCCGTGTGTTGTGGGACCACCTGTGGCTCCTGATGGGCCCCTCAGCGACACGACATAGCAGGCACCAGAGCAGCTGGAGTGGCAGATAGTGAGCGGCGGGTGGGCAGAGCGGAGACGCGCACTGGCAGCATGCCGTCCGGCTTCTGCAGGAGCCTAAAACAAAAGCAAACCATTTCCCTCCACTTTCATGCCTCAGTCGCTTAAGTCAGCATGTTAATCAAAGCAATAAGGTGACTCCTTCAAAGACAAGCACTATCCGGTGCTTTTATTTGTCGTTGAATATGGACTAAAGTGACTTCTTCTTGTTGCCTCCCATAAAATAATTGTTTTCATGCACAGAGTTGCATTTGTAGGGAATATAAAACGCAGATTGTTTAATGCAAAATTATCTCCCTATAGTCGACACACAGACTGAGTAAACCTTAGACTTATCCCAACGGGTTTCTCCTATTCTTGAGTGTTTGAAAATTAAAAATAAACATTACGCTCTATTTAAAAACATAAGAAGTTTACAATCGAGAGGAGGTCATATGGAGGTCATCAAACTTGCTTGGGAAGAATTCAACTCATAGCTTAAAGGTTAAAATCTTATCCAGCTTTGATTTAAAGGAACCCAAGGTTTTAGTTTGCACTACAGGACCTCTTATAGGGGATGCAAATCAAACACTTTGATTATTTCAGTTTAATCGATATCAGTACTGAGATTACTCTTCAGACCTTTGATGGTCAACCCTTTGAGCATCATTTGCATTTGAGCTGTTTCATTTGTGTGACCCTTTGTTAACTCAAAATTAATGACAATTTACAGATTTCAGAATTCTGTGCAACACCATCCTCTAATCCTCCCAAAAGCATTTGATCTTATTATGGTTTAGCATAAATGATCTGTGGATGGATGGATGGATGGACACCACAAGATACAATAAAATTACAATGAAATTCTCACATAATACAATGAAGTGAGTAATAGCTGTAACCTTATTTAATATGACTCCTTTTTATTAATAAAAAAACACAATACAAAAACACAAAAAATGAGTTAGGCCAATTTTGGGCAACTTATTAACACAGCAGACTGGACATCCAAATACATAATGAATGAATGTGAGGCATCCAAAATACTAAGCTGATGATATTAATAAACATTTGCTCCTGTTGACCAATAAAGAGAATACAGCCCCTTTTGTGGTAACATACCACACAGTTCATTGACCAGTTCAGATAATAATTACCTTCAAAAAAAGGTCAGGGATTGGTCCACTTAACACCTGAATCCTCAATAGGGTGATTTATTGAACTAGTGGTCAAACTGAGAATGAATCTGAAAAGGCCAAGGTGAATTGGATGCATCTCCCCCTTATCAGACCAGTGATTATGCAAATTCCCAGCTTAATGTTTTGCAAGGGAAGCCACAGACAAAAAGATCAAAATTAACAGGCAATTCAGAAAGGATCAAAGTGGCCATTTGAAAGAACTTTGTTGGGAGAACATGGAGAAGAACAAAAGAGTGCGGGACCTGGCTCATGGCAGAACGATGGACATTTAAGGTCCACAGGCACAGATATTTCTGCGGTTCTTTAAAGAAAAAAAGAGTCAACATTTATACTGATACTCATCCATCCATTTTCCGAAACCGCTGAATCCCAACAGGGGTCGCGGAGGGACCGGAGCCTATCCCGGGAACAATGGGCGCAGGCGGGAACCAACCCCGGGCAGTCGCCAACACACCATCGATATTCATAATACCTACTATGTCTTTTATATTTACTGAATTTGTTCTTATGTAGTACAGTTTTGTTGACCACATTTATGGAATTAACTTTCTTCAATGTCAATTACAAATTCAAAGTACTTCCACCATTCATTCAAGGTGTATCTTCACAGCGACTGTCAGTGTCGCCGCACATCAACAACAAAGCTGTGGATTCAACATAAACCATGCAGCTGCACCAGAAAGAACTCCGAGGGTGTAAGGGAGCCCCCTGCAACGTAAACTCTAGGAGGTATATTACATTTTTTAGATAACACAAGGAAGCTGTAGACTTGAGCAGGGTGTCTACATAGGGGGCTGTAACACTCATTGGTGTCACCTTTTCAGAATTCATTTATAATCAATGAACCTTAAAGAATCAAAAGGAGAAAAATATTTAACAATAAAACTACAGAACACTAGTTTGCCACAACTGTGCCTATGTTTGGGAGACAATACAGGGTGTACAAAGTGAGTAAACCTCCAAATTACAGTGAAAATGTATGGAAGGATTCCCAGGGGCCTGGATACCCTGGTAGATTCAGGGGGCCATGCACTTCACAGGGACCCTTGAATACACAAAATTATATTTAAAAGTAACATTTTGCCAGGTGTCCCAGAATTTCAAGCTATGCCCTGACCATAAGCTTTCAATGTTCAGATATTTGTGCTATGGACTCCGATGATTCTGTGTGTACTGTCTGTAGTGGAAACCTTTGACAGAGGATTATTACCAAGGCACTGAGAATATCTAATGGTTTGAATATATCCATTAAAGTAGCTATGAAAACCCATTTTACACACATTATGATTGCAGTCAATATGCAAAGTAAATTTTTTTCACTTGTAAAGAAATATATAACGTGAGGACGTTTAAAATAATTGAATTAAAAGGGGAACTCTTTCAGAGTGAGTAAGAATGCCCACCCTTTTCATAACTAATGAACAGTGACAGAAAAAGCCTGTGAACTGTTTACACTAGGGGGCTCCAACTCCGGTCCTTGACAGCTACTGTCCAGGAGATTATCTATTCTTCCTGGCTTTTGATGAGTCACGCCTGTTATCAGGTAAATACCAGGAACAGGTCTGGCTCATCAGAAGCCAGGTAGAATAGAAAACCTACTGGATAGTAGCTCTGTAGGACTGGAATAGGACGCCCCTGGTTTACTTCATACCAAGGTCATATTTGACTTGTATAACACGGCACTGAACATTGCAGACTGACCAAAATCTCCATATTTACCCAGTAACTGGCTACAGTTTTATTCAAATAAAAGTATCGTCTCCAAGTTTCGGCTAATTCATCATCCAACCTCACAGAATCACAGACTGCTATCCTGAGACCAGGCAGAAGCATATCCCAGAGAAGATGGCAGCCCATCACAGGCCATATGTACACACATATACAGCATGGGTGAATTAGAGACATCAATCAGCCTAACTGCATACGGAAGTAAATGAGCACAGGGAGAACAGGCAAACTCTAAAAGGGCAGAACACAAGTGGGATTCACACCCCCAACCGTGGCGGTGTGAGGCAATAGGGCAGCATAACTTTAGCGGGAAAAAAAAATGGAAATAAAATAAACTATTCAGTTACATATGGGAAACATTCAAATGATAAAATATTTTAATATAGAGAAGTTTGATTCATGACAAATTAACTCAGCCATTCAATTTAAAAATGATCTGTAAACTATGTTGCATTAAAATTCAACATAAATACCTACTGAACCTTGTAAGTTACTATCATCCACTAATTCCAGCTCCTAAATTGTTACTGATTGATGGCAGAAAAATGTTTAATCTTTTTTGCCTCGAGTGATTAAAAATTTATGAATAAAAATGAAGAGATGTTACATTGCACTTTATTATAAATACAATCAAATTAGTTAATTCATCAAATCAAAATGAACAGCTGGTTTCTTTTTAAAACTGATCCCAAAATCTCAAATGTAATACATTTGTTCACCTAGGTACAACAAGTGAAAGAGCAAAAATGTTTTTTTTCCAGCCAAATTAGCCATATTAGCCAATATTAGCAAAAACAATTAGTAAAATTAAGAAACAACCAATTTTTCCTGCATTAATGAACTTACACAATGAATAATGAACATGTTCCCAGTATCTTTCCTTTGTAGTTGAAATATTTGCTGGAGAAGGAGGTGACAGTATTGGCTGCTGTACTGACTGACCACAATTCCCCCGTCCACAGGCAGCCCAGCTAATGAAATCCCTACTGACCCAAAAGAGACCGATTAAGCTGTTAAGCAGGTTAAAAGTAGGCTTGGATTTAGGAAATGGGAAATCAGGATAGGTTGTATGAGTTCACAAGTGAGTCCTGGGTTACTGCTTTAGTTTAATTTGCTGTGCTCCTTGGGTCTTTGAGCTTGGTGCTGTACCCCTTTCAATTAGAGTTTAAGGGTGTGTATGTGTGTATGTGTGTAGGTTCACAGAATAAACAAATTCACAAAATAACAATCTGAACTGCCTAGGCCTTGGGCTCCATAACCCCCCCATTTTGGACACGGCATTGTTATAAACAAACATAAATGATTAATTGTATTTTAAAATAAACAAAATCCTGCACATAAAGTACTCAAACTTGAACTCTGTAGACAATTGGCAACAAAATAGTTATGCTTCCTGGATTTTTTTTTTTCTTCAGGATTTACTGCCAAATTGGAAATAACACAACTTCTTAGTGACGTCTGATCTGATTCACAGCATGATTACTGTTTCATTAAAGACCTTTATGACAGTTATTTCTCTTGCCTTTGCCGAAGGAAAATTATGGCGCTTCACCAAGCTTGAAACAAAAAAATTCCAAAATTGAATTTAATCTCACAGTAGCACATTTTGCATAATTAAGACAGCTTAATTGATGGTGTGACTGCTTATTCAGAATTTGGCAACACACTTTTCAAATTTGTGATTTACATTACATTACTTGTGCGGCTAATTTGTCTTGTTAAACAGTGACCAAAGTAGAAAATACTTCATGCCATGTGTTACAGATTATTTTTAGAGAACAAAAAAAGAAAACCTTGCTGTATCCTTATTCCTGGATTTTACCCAAAGCTTCCATTTAATTTATTCAGCAGGCACTTTAATCCAAAGTGACGTACAATTAAGAAAGCAGGGTCACTCAGTCCCTTGAGCAGTTGGGGGTTAAGGGCCTTGCTCAGGGGCCCAATGGTGGCATCACTCTGTGGGGGTTAAGGGCCTTGCTCAAGGACTGTAGCAATGCATTATGTAATAATGCTGCATTATGTAATAACTCGACAAAATATAACACATTTTCATTGCACAATGAGAGGTTATTACATAATGCCTACCTCGACAAAATGTTACAAATTTATAGACTAAATTATAACATTGACATTAATATTACCCTGTTATTATTTTATTATTATCATCATCATCATCATCATTATTATCATTCAATTTGTTACATTCTGTCGAGTTATTACATAATGGGGCATTATTACATAATCCGTTGTTACAAGAACCCAATGGTAAAATGGTTTTTAATAAAATCACTCTGCTAACTACTCGTATGTGATTTGAACTGTCTGATTACAGGTACGGCACCCTAAGAGGCCAACGCTTAAACCATCCATCCATCCATCCATTTCCTGAAACCGCTTAATCCCGACTGGGGTCACGGGGGGGACGAGAGCCTATCCCGGGAACAATGGGCGAAGGTGGGAACCAACCCTGGGCAGTCGCCAACACACCGCAGGGCAATTAAATTAACCCATTAGGCCATATATAAACCAGCACAGTTGCTATTTTCTGAGCAATAGCATTGTAGTGTATGCGTACAATAATAGGTTCAGTCAGTGATACATCAACCATCTATTGGACTGTAGCACTGGACATTTCTTCTATAGCCCCGAGGCTGTCCTGCCGGGTGTATTTTACATTCTCTTTGGAATGGTGGGGCCATGGCGTAGGGTTAGCATCACTATCACATACTTTTGACGAGTTTGACCATTTAGATGTTTGAATCTGATCCTCGACAATCCCCTGGTCCCTCTCCCTTCTATTCTCCATATCTCTGCAGGGCTACTGTTCAACAGTTTCATTTTGATTCTCAACAAATGCACATATACACATGCACACTCACCCCGAACACGGTCCCTGATCTCTCCAGGTTGATCAAATACTTATTAGAACATGAGAGGTAATTTTTTTGCTGATATTATATTTAGCCTGGTTAACCTAAATTCCGTATTATTTTAGTTAATCCGTATGAAGTTTAAGATCACCATCATTTACTATCAGGTGGAGTAGGCTACCGAGAGATAGCTAACTATGTCAGATAGTTGGCTAACGTTAATTGCCAACTATGTCAGCTGGCTAATGTTAGAGCCAACGTTTCTGCTCAGTAAAATTTAATGATTTGTATGATTTAACGAAAACATACTGTGTGTTTCCCGCTACATTTGTTGTTTTGTGTATTCACTTAATTTCCGGCTTATTTAAGCTAGCTGGATGTCGATGGACATCAGGTGTTTTGCTGCTCTTCGGAGTATTGGAGTGGGCGCAGAGAGTACGGTTCAGCAAGAAACGGTTAGTAGAAAGCAGCAGGGAGGGAGCTGCATTTTAAGCATGTTTAATCAGATGATGGTAAGACGGAACAGAGTACGGGTGGTGGGCATGTAGCCAACATGGGATCTTAGCTCCAGACCCCAGTGCAGTCTAGACGCAGCCCTGGTTCAGTCAGTTCTACTCTACTGCTCTCTGGGCAAGTTAGAATTAATTTTATCCCTGTTACTAGGAGCCAAGGGCCAACCTTATACACTAGGCAAAGCCTCAGGAAAGTCTTAGTTTACCATACAGCAATTATCATTTTCCCACTTTTATAATATAGTGAACTGGACTACTACTTAATTGGTATTACTCCCTCTAGACTCCCTGTTTTTCAGTCTTTTTTACATAGGCCACTAACTTTTTATTTTCATTAATGAAGGGATCTGCTCAACAGGATTAATCTTTTCATTGTATGCGGATTATTATGAATCACAAACACAAGTGTATCACACACATTACATACTGCATGCTTACATGGATCACACAAGCAAGACAGTTACATACATTAAACAATTTATTTTGCAGTGCGGGAAAAATGTAATAAAACCTATAATTAAATGAATGGGCCGGTTGGCACAGTGTTAAACACCAGGTCGTTAGCTTAGGGGACAAGGTAATTAAATGAACCATTATAAAGGAAGTCACATCTTTCTCCTCATTTCCCCCAAGCACCATGCAGGCTCAGGTCAACTGTACTGTAAATGCCTCCTGGGAAATGACAGTACTCCATCGCTCATCAATTTTCCAAATAAATAAACAAATAATTCTTGTATACCCCTGTAGCATAATTGTACTATAATATTACCCATCCATCCATTTTCTGTAACCACATGTCCTATTCAGGGTTATGGGCTATCCCAGAGGCTATTGGCGCATTGCAGGGAACAATCCAGGATGGGGCGCCAACCCTTCGCAGGGCAACAGTAATACTATATATAACTATATTCTAGGATATAGTATCCAGCTCAATGAAGCAATTCATCCATCTATTTGCCATGTCATTTATGTAGTGCAACTATTAGCCCAAAGTATATACTGATCTGTGCATAGCTTCCTGGGTAACAGACTAGCGTATGTGAAATTTAGTGGGAACTTGCGCTTCGGTGGCCTCCGCCAAAACTTCCATCCACTTTACATTCCTACTTTCTTGTCATCAGCTCTTACTTTCCGCTCTTTCCCACTTTCCGATTGATTAGCTAAAGGCAGAAAGTGCTGCGTTAGTGCTGCTGCGACTGGATGGCTACATAATTAACCTATAACTCCGGGGGGGGGGGAAATAAATAAAAAAGACACACACAAGGTCGCATGAAAATTTAAATGAAGGAAACATGATGGGATTAAATTAAATTAGCCCGTACATTAATGCAAGGCGTGCTGTTTCCATTAGGCAGATATTACCATTTTTCATTCTTTCATCTAAAGTTCCACCAATAATCTTATCCTTGCATGCATTCTCAAATTTGAAGTTTATGGTGACTAGATTTAATAAGTCCAATTTCAACATATAATTGAAAATAAAACTCTTATTCCATGACAACATAATGCTTGCTAAAAGTTTTAATATACGAAATCTGATGGGAGAAGATTATATATACTTAATATATTAACATAGTTCAAACCGGTTCCATAATTTAATTTAATGTCTAAAAACGTGAAATTCTTGCATACATATTTTAAAATTAGGGATGGACTTAGCAGAAAAAAACTGAACAGGTTCAGTTTCACGTACAAGTTAAACTGCATTCCAAGTTGGAAAAAGCTCTACATTTGGGCTCATGGACTGCATTGTAATAAGATGAATTGAAAACTACTTTGATATATTAAAATACATATTGAACATTTCCTGATTCTTCTTCAAGCCACTTTTTGCGGTGTGTTATAAAGGAATATAAAAGAAATACATCCCATTCTATGCATTTTTTTAATCAGTTTGAGAGAATATTACAATATCGATTTCACTCAAAATTTAGGAAATTTTACAATATGATGTGTGTGTAGGGGTTAGTATATCTTAAAAGGTATGATATTGGGTATTGTGGAATACTGCCATAATGTTCTTTGAAATGACAGTGCATCATTCAATCTTCATTAAAATGTTTCTGAGCACTGTTGCAGACTGAAGGCAGTGGTGGCTTAAGGGTTAGGGTTGTGCCCTTTTAATTGAAAGATTGCAGGCTCAAATCCCCGACCAGCAAAGGACCACTGAGATACCCTGAGCAAGGTACTGCCCCCAAGCACTGTTCTCTGGGCACTGAATTATCTGTCCCCTGCTATGTCACATATGGGTTAAATGCAGAGAACATATTTCAGTACTGTGTTATGTCAATGATGACTATAAATCTCTAAATATATAATCCCCATACAGCTCATTATGGCATCATATGGCATCATTACTGTATTGCGAGGAAATTTTCATTTGGTATTTGTGCTGCTTCTTTAACTCCCTTCATCATTAAAAAAAATAGTTTTTTTGGACAAGCACTATTGTAATTGCAGCTCTCCCTGACCACTGGAGTGGAACTGACAACACTGTCTGAGTCTTCAAGTCTAACCTAACAATAGCCTGACTATAACTCATCTGCAGAAACTCTTGGTATGTGAGTACAGTTCTCTCTAAATCTCAGGAAACAGACAGCATGCTTCTGAAATCTATACAGATTGACAGCAGAAGAGTACAAATCATTGCAAATGTCCTTGTTTCACGAAAGAATGCAATAATTTAACTGTTATCTTAAACTGTTAATTTATAGTACCTTCTCAGTATGAAGTTTTGAAGCTTTCTCCACACTGGTTTGTTAAGCACAGCGATTTAAAGATCTCTTACTCGTAAAGAAACAGGACATCTTATCATGGCAGTCCTATTTGTCATTCCGTTAGCCTTTCCTTATATTTTATTGTGGTTTTTAAGCAGTTTTTGCATTATATTATACTGTGGATAAAACTGGATGTAGAGCACTTTGGCAAAGAAAAATGTTCATGATTTCCCTGTGAGAAAGGGGGGAAACTAGGGGGGAAAACAGGACATGACAGGATAACCGCTGTTCATTAAGAAGAACAGGAAGGTTCATTGAATAACTAATAAAAATAACAACCGGTATGAACTACAAAGGTTCCACATTTATATTTATTTACTTTAGCAGATGTTAAAGCAACACACAAGTGAGGCAAATAGCACTTTACACACATACGTGCTGTTGAGGAGTCAACTAGGCATAAGTGCGGCTAGGCTGAGCTTCCAGTGAAAGCCCAGGTACAAGAGTAAGGAGCATATTGGACCAGGAGCCACACAACAGGGTCGCCAGCTCTCACGCACCTGGCGTGACACTCCAGCTTGTGTAAGAAATCTTAAGGCAAATCTATGTTGTTCCATTATAAACCTAAAATGAGCTACATCAAAAACGCTGGGGTAGTTTGGGATCCCTGCAGACTATTTACAAGGTAATAAAACTGTTACATACATGTAAATAAGTGTGCAGACTTGTCTCGAATTGAAAATCTCAAGCCACCCATCTGACCAAAGCTGGCAACCCAGATACAACATCATCCAAACATATAAGCTTAAATGTAGCTTTCCATTTTACTGTTATTCATCTTCAAGTAAAATCTTAATTTAAGTGCATTAAAACACGCATTATGTACGCTGAATTAGCGGTAATTATTAAAATTATGCACAATTTGCGAGATACCGCCACGAATGTCATGCCATGAGTATGGAAAAACGACCTCACCTCCGAGTCAACTATGATGCCCCTGTCACTGTCCTGCACTCTGTCTCCCACAAACACATCCTAACTTTCCGGAAAGAAACACGACTAGAAGATCATCTCCTTACTCAATCTCTTGTTGGTAATAAATGGGACTTTCTGCCAGCATTGTTTAGGAACTAAATGATTCTCAGTTTCTGGTAAGTGAGTAGCTTACTTTATGGTGTTTCCCAAATAAATGCCAGGTCTGGCCTCATTTTGTTGACAGACTTAATTCTTACTCATTCTTATGCCCTGACAATAAATGATGGGGTGAGAACTGTGACTGACACAAACGCTGAAACTGTAAGAAAAAAAACGTTAAATTATATAATGAGATATAGTAATCGTACAGGGTTTTTTTTTTTGTAAGCCAGGCATAATATGTGATATTATTCAGGGGGATGATCCCCCCCATCTCAACATTGGGAGGGACGTGCCCCCCCTCCAATCTATGCCTTTGCAGGGAACGCAGAGTGGTACTCCTGCAAAGAGTAGGTTTTGAGGTGTTCCTTGAAGGTGAAGAGGGAATTTGATTATCACAGAGTTGGATAATATAGATCTACCATAAGATTTTTTGCATGAACATGAGAATTAGGCAGCGTGAGCGTCACATCAGATGCGTGACAGTTGGCAAACCTGTGACCTGCAGAAGTGATTTGGCAACTCATTCCACCATCAGGGAACCACACGCAGCTGGAGTGAACATTTTGTTTGTGTTGTTGTTACTATTACTGTTGTTGTGGTGGTGGTCGATGCTGGTTTTTTTCTTATATGTTCAAATTTTCCAAATATCACAATTTCACTTGGTATTTTCATAATATTCCAGAAATGAGCTTCATAAGCCTCGGGACATGAAAATCAAACATGTCGTTGCAAAGTTAGAAGACCATAGTGACAGTCACGCGCAGCCGTGGTACTATATTGATCTGGGTATGCTTCACAGTCACTGATGGAGCCATGGATTGTGCTGTGCACCAGGGCATTGTGAGACCACCTATCTTTGAGCAGATGCTGAAATGTAGCTGAATCATGCGGTAAAATAGGCAATCACGTCTATATTAGACTGACTGAAAAAACGAGACTGAACTCTCATTAACTCCAGTAATCTCGGAGAGTTGAAGCATGGATGAGTGGGCCCAGATTTCTCCACAGTGCTCTGAGCGCTGTTATCAGTTACTAACCACCTACATGAAGCCTTTGGTTGCAGTCATGGCTGGTAAAGGTGGCATAATCAGTTACTGAGTGCTGGGGGGCAGCTCCTTTCCCCACACGATACCATTGAATGTTGCATAACCTTCTTTACTAATTCAGTGATGTAGCTCCTAAATTTTGTGTCATTTGTTTAATTCGCTCAGTTATATGTAATACTCAGTGCTGGGTGAAGACTGGATAAGAGCAGGATGCAAAGATGCAGAGACAGAGGGTAACACTGCATGTAAGTAGGATTTTTTGAGGGGTAGGAGCTTCACCTGGGGGGGTCTATCTATCTATGTAAAAGTACTGTGATGAAAAAGGCGTACTCAGGGCCACAAAAGGAAGTGGATAGCAGTCTGTCTGACAAAAGAGGCAGGTATTCAGGTACCCACTGTAAGTAGATAGATAGATAGATAGATAATGTACAGCATATTTTCTGAAAAACAAAGGTATTCTAATTGCCTTTTGTCAGTGTGGGTCTCAAAACAAACTGTTACCTAAGTCTGTAAGAGGGGATTAAATTAATTATAGTAACCACTGTAGAATATCTGGGTAAGTCAAAAATAATTTTCATGCTGGAATTTTAGAAAAAAGAGCTGAACAATTCCTAAAAAAGCAAGAAATACACAGAGTATCATGAAAAAAACAACAACAAAAAAAACATAAATGATCTATAAATAAAAGAAATCCATCCTTCTCAGCAGTGCTTATGAAGCCAATATGAGGTAAACATTTTTATTACCGTTGGTAGTATTTCATGAACATAATGCACTGAGTGGAATGAGATGGTCACTGGCAAGCATTACGCAAAGCTTACGTAAGTACCCGGCTCCAAATTAAATATGCAGAGAAATTTATATTCATCCTTGTTTTATGCAAATGCTTCATGAAACAAGAGGCTGATACATAATACACTTCAGGTGCTAAGAGCAGCGCTGTGTGTGTGTGTGTGTGTGTGTGTGTGTTTATTCCCATGCTGAGGCATGTTACGCAATTCTGTGACTGCAGTAGCCACAGGACACATTACAGGCAAAATGTGTAGTAGCTACATTTAAATACTGAAGAACAAAGTGCTCTGGCTTTTGTTACATCTGTTAATGTGACTCTCAGTAATTCCTAATTGTAGTACCATGGTAACAGTGATGTTACATTATTTAACAGTACCAAACATGTATATATGTATCTATAAATGCACACTTACTCCCACACAGTATATGGTAATGAAAACTAGAAAAAAAGTATATAGAAATGACCCACTGAAGTGTTGTACTTTTTCGTACTG
Source organism: Mormyrops attenuatus (assembly GCA_026777985.1). Lineage (NCBI taxonomy): Eukaryota > Metazoa > Chordata > Actinopteri > Osteoglossiformes > Mormyridae > Mormyrops > Mormyrops attenuatus. Next base: position 22,903,390 of record JAODKC010000002.1, read on the forward strand.
TAGTCATTTTAAGACCACCCACCTAGATGAATGGATGGATGGATGGACGCCCTGTCACCAGTAAATGTGATGGAAAGGAATGTTTATTTTCCCTTGATCAATGGGCAGTGAGGTGTCCATTTAAAAAAGAAACAGCAGTGTTCAGGAACACGTGCATAAATCGTTCATCTCAACATTGGCACCTCTTTTACAAATGTCACATCTCGCTATGTTCGGAATTCCACTTGTCATTTTTCTTCTGTTGAATTCGTGAAGTTAAACTCCATCACAAACAGGAGTTTTACTGTCAAATTCAACAAATGAAGTGCAGCCCTGAAGTGTAGACTCCCACAGCCTTCCCCCCACCCCCTCCAGTGAGCATGCCGCTGGCCAGCAGCTTCTTTTCACTTCTCAGGCGGTAACATGCTTGGGGTAGAAGCCTGTGTGTCCCATTTCAGCCACGGCCTTGCTGGTGCCTGAGGCGCCAACACCAGATGTCACAGCAGAACAATTAGAGCCATTTAAGTCAGCTGCCTTTTTGCTGGAAATATTTGCCACAGCAGGGGGTAAAATTCAGGTCCTTGGTGCAGGACAAACCGTAGTGTGTCAGTGAGGAAGGCTTAAACTATTTGTTTATTAGCAACACTATCTAAAATGGATACTGCAGTGTGCCAGGAAGGTAAACAAATCAAACTATTCTGGTAAATTCTGGTAAACCTTAACAATTCTTGCTAGCTTCTAACTACAAATATGAAGATTCTACTAAACTGCAAGTTACCAGTCCTAACATTTTCTCTAAATCCCAAAGGAATGGAGTAACGCTGGCTTTCGTAATAGACATTATCTTTACCTGCTGTTTTTTGGATTCTACCCACTGAGCATGACATATTGTTCTATATTACAGCCAGTTTCAGCATCACTAACCCGCACAAGCAACTGTCACATGCAGAATAATGCATGTTTAAAGTTAAGTCGCTTCAAACCAGCAGTAATTAGGCCGCCAAGAAAACACATCTAAATTCTAGAGCTGAAAACCTTTCAGATGCCTTTCAATGAGTGCAGATACCTTTCACTGAGTAGATACCTTTCAAACAAGTGCTATCTTCGCATAATTAAAAATGTGTCAGGATCGGTCCCTGCCTAGTCCTGTCCGTCGTATCCCCTCTTGGCCATCATGTGTCACTGGCCATCCGAATCCCTTTGCTATGTCCTTAGAGTTTCCTAACATTTGAGTCCTGAGTGCTTATTGATTGGTAATAGTTCACACTTGTCCCTTGTTTAACCATTATCATCTATGTATGTATGTGACTGCCCTAGCCCAACGCCTCTCTTGGCCATTGTAGGTGTTGCATGTCTTATCCGATTGAGTATTAATTTCTTGTTCCCCGTTTAGCACCAATTCTATCTGAACCAGCTAGAATGACCATCATAAGCAGATATGACCATCACACCAGCTAAACCACAAACCACCTTGCAAAACATACCTTAAGCTGGTTAACTATCAGAAGCTGGTCATCTAGTTTAACAAGCTTAAGCTGGTCAAGCTGGATGCCCCGATGTGACAGAATGACTGCCCAAAAATTCAGTTTTTCAATAGCAGTTCATAATTTCACTACACAAACAAGTCCCCTGCCCCCAAAGAGTATACAGAGATGTCTGTGCAGTGGCCCATTGAAAATCTGATTGAGCATGTCAAAAAAGCACTCAATTTACCTGTCTCTGCTTTTTCTTCTCCCTGGTCTTCTGAGAACACATACACATACACACACACTGTACTGCAGCACCTGCCATCCTGCTCATCAAATATGTGTCAGTTCACATTTAAAATCAAGGTATTGTCATTAACCTTGTATCTCTTTAACATTGTCAGCCAGGGTCTCATTTGTATTCTCGTGAAGGTCGTGAGGCACATCTGGTAATGTGGCCCATCAGAGTGTCACATCCTGTCACGCAAGCAGTGTCTTGCCAGTGGTGTGTCCTGCCAGGCGTAATGAAGTGGGACTCAAGGGAGAAGAAAGGGCTCTAGAGGAACTCTAAGGGAGCAGTAGGTCAATACTCCGTCCCTCTGCAAAGGCACATTTCTTCTAGATCAAAGTAATTTCTGAAAAATTGTCTTGTCTATTGCCAGGATTGTCATAATACCCACTAATCTGTCTGCTGCATTCCACGAAACCATGATTCATGTGCCTAGTTCCCTTTCGCTGAGATTGTTACAGCGTGCCAGCCAGCAATTGGTAATGGTATCCGCTGAGTGACCACTGAGCCCAGCCTTATCTGTTTCTGAACGTATGTGTAATGAATGGATTCATTATGGATTCATGTGTCACTGAAATGTAAATCACAAAATGAGTTGCTCATTCATGAAATAGAAAATGACAACACAAGAATGCACATTCAAATATAAGTGCAGTGGTATCGCTTGTACTGTAGGTCTCTGGTAGCGGTCAAAGTCTTTGACTGTGACTAATTTATATTCATGTTAGGTGTTACAGTGGCAATATGTTTTCAGGTCCGGTGTTCATCTCTAATGTGTTTGTGAGAATGCCCCCTGTAGGGACCGTGAACAGAACCAGGTGACCTTGGAAGCGAGGAACTATTATGTTTGTTTAAAAAAATGCATCGATGGATTGGAGATGAAGATTGCAAAGGAGAAGATTATGGATCTTGGGATTGGTGTCAACTGTTAACCTGGTTACTAAGAGCAAAAAAGAGACCACAATTTTTCAAAACTGAGAAATCTAGTGACAGGTACAACTAATCAATATGAATAACATTATTCCTCAAACAGTTTCCTGTCATTCTTCACCGCTAGAGACAGGCCAAGCCAAAATGTAAGAGAAAAGTGCTTCAGTACAAAATACACCCAAGTGACACGACTGTTGGGGTCTTTCATGTATGGTTGGACAAAAGGGTGAAGTGCTGACCCAGATGACAGGTGTGGAGACTCACAACTGAAATGCAGTACAGGGCACGCCATTCTCCTCACCTCATGACAGAGGATGGCCTCCAAACCATGGTCTGATGTTTCTGTCGGTAAAACGGTAGAATGGGAAAGGCCAGGTGACATTAATAACGTGCCCCCGCTGACCTCTGCCTCGGTGCCTCGGAATGCCACCTGGCACGGCTCTGTCAACAGCACCCGAGGCCGCCTACGGCTGAAATATTTGGAACGAAGTCCAGATTGAACCTGGCTGACCCTAGGAATGACCTCAACTGCTTTTTAGATTTGGACTGTGGGCAGACCACACACACCACAAACCCAGATACGATACCTTTCACTGTGCAATTATATATTTTGCAAGGTTAACCTCCCTCAGAGGCTGCATCACCATGCTTAAGTTCATTCATTCCTGTACACATGCTGCAGGACTAATAACATGAGGACAAAAAGAGTTTATCAGTTACTGAGAAGTGGTGAGAGGTCCATGCAAACCAACTGACAGAGCAGCATATATTAGTACTCCTAATGGACTGGGGAAGGGTGATCTTTCCTTTCAACTCTTTAAATTGAATCAAGCTATACTCAACATATCCAGTAAATGATGAATTTGAGGCATGTTTTTATAAGAGGGTAGTATGGACAGGAAGACTACATCCAGTAGGGTCTGTATGTGAGAAACACAGTGAAAATCACAGCCAAAATACCTGGAGACAATGTTTACTTGTGCACTTCGTTGGGGAGTAAAGCTGAGCACCACAGGAGACCAGAACACAATTAGTTGTTCTGGGAAATTCCATAACTAGATCTTTATTGACAATCTCTAGTGCAGAACCATCACCGCCTCCCTGTTTTCAGGAGGCTTAAAAGTTATCTGGAGTACAATCCCCAGCTGCATCACCACACGACCCCAATATGTGATGTGACCTCAAGGGGCCCCTGCAACTTAGTGAGTCATTTAGTTGCAGAAATAGGGAGTAACATGAGTATGCTACACTGGGTAAAAACACACAATTTAGCCCCTTCGTTGTAATCTCTTTGCTGTTTCGAGCCTAGAACAAATTCTCCTGTGAGAAAACCCCTAGTGAATGCAATATTGCTATTAGGTCCAGGGTATATTGCAACTTATTATTAGACCTGGATGCATAATCTCCAATTGTACAATTATTCAAATAGGGAAATCCCATTCCAGGCCGGGAAAACCAAGTACACATACAAACAATAATGGGCATTAATTGAACATTAATTGAACATCTATCTTAATAAAAAACATTATGTGATTATACTGTTGGTTATTAATGCATATTGCAGCTGTCATGTCATGTTCATTAAAAGTATTATGAATGCAATGCTTTAAGACATGTTAACGTGTACTTGCATGCTACTTATGAATGTTCTAAGAATGCATTATGCCTGTTCTATGAATGCTTTATGCCTGTTCTATGAATGCATGATAAATGCATTATAGGAAGGTGCAGTTAATGTAAAGCGTTACTGAGTTTTCTTAGCACGTTTGCCTTAATCATTGTTATGCAGATGAAAAAAGCCATATCAAGTTTCTTTAATGTCTATGAATGCTTTAATGCAACAAAAGTTCTTTCAGCACTTATAACATATGTCTTGATGTGTCAGAATCTCTTTGAGGACTTTCGTCCTCAAATGCAGAAGGGAAAGCTGAATGGTGATTTAGCCAATGTCCTAGCCAAAATACTGTGTAGACCTGCTGTTTCTGGGTACTGCATTGTGTCCACAACAGTGGTTCTCGGTCCTGTTCCTGGCACCTCCTGCCCCCCCCCCCCCCCCCCCCCCCCCCACCCTATTAACAAAAAAAAAGGAAGAAAGATAGGTTTTAAATTAAAAAAAAAGGCGAGGGGGGGGGGGGGGGGCACGGGGGGGGTATAGTAACAA
>JAODKC010000002.1:22908314-22921891 GCA_026777985.1 Mormyrops attenuatus
GTGTACAATTACGACGTCTGCAGGACTACTGACTCCAGGAGGAGTGACCTGAAATACGGCAGACCGTGTAGTCAGAGCGTCATCAGTCTGGATGCTTCTGGAACACAGACGCTGCCACATGCAAAGCAAGACATAGAGGGACATGAGAATTGGGAAGATGAGGTGAGAATAGATACCTAGCATTATATAGTACATCGTGTATCTCGATTTGAAATCCCTGTTTAGCCTCCATTTGTTTGCTTTTCTTTATTGAAGTTTTTATGTTTCAATTTAAATGTTTTGCAAACATTTATTCTGTTTAGAAGGTGGATGGATGGATGGATGGATGGATGGATGGATAATCAGCTATAAATCGCCATGTATCGATGCTCTTTTTTACTGAACTTAACAGAAGCAGACATGCAGATTGGACTGTGCTCCAGCCCTCTTTCCCTTTATGGGGTAAGAGTTTGGATTTTGTTTTCTATTGTCTGAGTTCCCCCCCATTTCATATGGGCTATTTATCCTGAAGAGTTGATGAAGAATAATGTTCTCACAGCCAGACGAGGGCCCAGGGCTCTGGTCAGCAGTGCTGTGCTTAGTATTTTGGAGTCATATAGGTAAAATATCATATGCCTCCTGTCTTGCCTACACCTAAGGGCCTCGGGTGATCGACTTATAGCACGTAAACTTTCAGTCTGAGCATCAAATCTCTCGTCCTCATTTTGTCTCACAGGTATAATCTTCCTGATATTTCACACACTAATATTTTGATATGTATTTACATTTGCTTAGTGATGTTTAAAATGGAATTGTATGGTTGATCTCAGTGTTCATTAGCTGCTCCACTCAAAACTGCAAATATATGCTGTAGGTTGAGTTTCTGGTGATGGACTTGTGCTGCCAACAGTGTTTTTCATGCTTGTATTGTACTGTCTTTGAACCACAGCAGACTCCAAAGTAATTAATAGATGGATAATAAATACTATATAAGTAAGGTATCAAATGTTAGATTAACAAGCATTATTGTATGCACATGTTCATATTGTGTTCCCATCCATATATATAATACTGAGAGAGGATCCTACAGTGCAGTCTGGGTTTTTCTTCTATAATTACAGTCCAGAATTGAAAAACAGGCAATAAGTGGTAGGGAAAGGATAGGTAGCAAAAAAGATTCCACATCCAAGTCATGACCCACATCCCTGTTTGCTAACACAGGCAGAAGGTCACAAAGTTGACAGGAGCAACACACAAGCCATTGCGTGTAAATCACATGACAAAGCAGCAGAAATACGAACCGAAGTCATGCAGAGCAACAGTGCAGCTACATAGTATGGTGGAAAAACTCAGGATGTAATTGAATGTTTGGTCCCTTTATACCCTGGCAATTAGATCTAACCAATGAGCTACAAGGGTCCCATTAATATTCTGGGGAAGGGGCACATGGCTGTGGCTGGATGGATGCTTGGTGTTACAGGAGTATGGTAATCTCTTTGATGGAATTATTTTATTTTGTAGATAATCATTGCGCGGAAGACAGAGAAAACACATCATGATCCTAAAGATCAAGTTATTTTTGCATGATTTGCTGATTTTTGACCATTTCATGTTTTCTAGCAATATGAAATAGAAGAAATTTTACTGTTCAAAGTTTTTCATTTTATTACAAAATAATATTAATAATGTAATATCTCTTTTATATGAAATACATCCTTATTTTCCCCAACATACAGTGACCTTGCCTATCCTAGGAGTTAGGCATACAGCCAGAGCTATCGGGCCCCAGGTACGCAAATCATATTGGCGCCCCACCCAGACCAGTCCAACTATGCTGTCAATCAGGGGCCCCCCCGGCCCCCCCCCCCCCCCCCGCCTAGCCTATTAAGGACCATATAAGCCTAATGAAGGTAAGGTTGAAATGGAAACATTCCGGCATGGGGGGGGGGGGGCACCAGGGACAGGATTGAGAACCAGCCACTGGTTTATAATGATTCATGCAAATTAATGCGCATCAGCTGAATGTCTAATGAGATCCATCCCAGTTGTTAAAACTGGGGATCCACCATAAGCAGAGGTCTGTTGGTCTGTTTTTGCCTGCCCAGAAGTTATGCAGAACTGTCTAAAACATTTCCTGGTTGCTTCTTGAGTCCCAACCACAGTGTGCTTCTTGCTTGTAATTGTTTTAAACTCATTTGTATGTTACTGCCTAATCCTGAACCTACATGTATTTTAATGATCCCACCAGCCACACAATGAAGGGTATTATCTTGTGTCTGCACATCAGGAAGATCTTCAAGGAGAACGAAAAACGGTTGGGTCCTCTGGGAACTGAACCCTAACCCCAGTTTCCACGGAGGTGAGGACAAAGGCATGAGATTTCTGTCAAAGAGGCGTCCCCTGGATCCGTATTGAACTCTGCTTATTGATAGCTAGGACAAAGCAGGACACACACTTTGCCCATTCTGTGAGCCCTTCCTTAGCTCTTCCCCTGGGTTTTTTGCAGCCTCTCAATCTTTTCTCATGAAGCAATGTGAGCTAACTATAGCCTCCATACTGTACTGTGCGTGTGCCTATTGTAAATAAGTGAAATCCTTTAGACTGGATATATATAACTCTCCTTGTTCTCATGCAAAAGCCCCCACTGATTTTGCCATATCTGTAGCCCATTGTAGAGTTAGGCTTTTGTGGATGTCGGATATAAAATTCTGAATGAAATAATGTGGGAATGACATGTCCTTGTACAGTAGGCAGTAGCTAATTGCCAGAAAGTGAGAGGCACCACAAGGGTGGATGATCTAGCCAGTGAAATCCACGTATGTAAGGGGACATTACCTTTGGAAGGGACTCAGAATGCCACACTGCCAGCATTCCTTTCCCTGTGGCTGTTGGCAGGACTGTTTGGGGTTCTGGAAGAGAAAGAAAATTAAGGGCATGGGGAGGTTTCCTGTTACCGGCACGGATGTGATGCGATGCAGAGGGAGCGGCAGACGGTGCTTGCTTTGCTTTCGAGTAGGTGAAGCAGAGGATGAGAATGAAACAGGGAAAAGGGCCTAGTATGGGTATGATGAGTTTCCCCATGTCCAGGAACTGCCATTTTGTATGGGTGTTTCATGGCAGCAAGGGCTTCCCATAGCAATTTTGGACCTCTCAGCCACCAGCTGGCTCATTCCCCGTAGTACCACCCTCCAGAATATGACATAAAGAGGGTGCAGCTAGATTGCCGTGCAGCTCTGAGGCTGTTCATGCAATTACGTCTATAAATGTTGCTGCATTATCTTCAGGCCCCATGTTCAGGATGTGGATGTACCCAAGAACAGGGCTGTTGGGTTATATTTTCCTGGGCCATGGACTATAGGGGAATCCCCATTGGCTAAATCTACCAAGGGGGACTCCTCCCATTTGGCAAGGGGGCCAAAGGTATCATTTTGTCAGAAGCCATAGAATTCCATGGCTACGTCCATGCCCAAGAAACGGAAGAGAGAAGCAGCAGCCAGACAATCAGAGGTGGGAAATTCACATTCAGAAAGCATAAATCCAGACCTTGGTCTTGGTCTGGACTTGTACTTCTTGAACCTGAACTTTCCACATCTGCAGACAGTTACCTCTGTGGAGTTACATTACATACGCTGGCATTTTGAGATGCTCATGGAACACGAGGAGATCCACACTCCTCCCCCTCTGACAGCGCAGTAGAAAAGAAAGGAACTAAAATGAGCTAGATTTTTTAAATAGGATCCAGTCAACACTAACATATCACATCAATAACTGCGGTCCCTTTGCCATTTTTGTCTTCCCTATTTTAAAAACATGTAAATGTGGGTGATATGAAGTAAACCCTTTCAGTCTAATTGTCTGTGCCTTACAGGCAGCGGTAAGTAATTACAGTGTGTGCTACAAAACAATGCCCCCCCCAGTGGATCTTGTTTCGCTAATACCGTGGCAGCAAATCCACCAGATCATCCATCCAGTTCTCTTTTGGTCCTCCACAGTGCTGAAAAGCTAAAGGGGGCGGGGCTTGTCAATATCACATTCAATGTCATTTTACACGTGACATTGCATCCCTTTGCTTTTTGTCTGTATATGCTGGATCAATGTTTTATTTTTTAACTTGACAAGCACGTAACAAGCACACGGACTGAACGCAGCTGCATCGCAACAAATCCAAACTGATAAATGCTGCATCACGCAATTAATGTCAATGGGAGCACGCAGTTAGTAGGGAGAAAGGAACATGCAATGAGTAAACAGTCGAATTAATTGTTAAATTAGTACGCTCTTTGCTCCTCCGGACAAAAGGAGCAGATTTTCACATTTGCCTCCATGGTGCACTAATGCGAGCCTCAAGGGTTTAAATGTGGAGATCACTCAAGGTCTTGCGTTGGGACAGTGGCCAATGAACACTTTATTCCTGAGAATGCCTTTGTGTTCAGAGATGTGCCAGACAACACAGCGGGGCCTCTGCACAAAGACACATTTTAGCTTTCTTTTGAAAGCCATGATATGGAAAGGGCATTCACAGACAGCTCCTATTATATCAGGAGAATAAATACAAGATCCCAAGAATTGTCCAAATATTACTATTACCAGTAAGGCTATGCTTATTCTAAAATACCCAACACACTCGATTCAAGTATAGATGCTGCTTCTGCATTACGAAATCCCCCTGTTAAAACCTGTAACTGCCTTGTGCCTACTCTTGCATCTAAGTACGAAAATGTACAGGTTATGAAATGTGACATTAAGTAATAAATTTGGTTAATGTTATATCCCCAGGCATTGACCAGGTGATTGGAAAGATGCATTATTTACTGAAAAAGTGTACATCATGGATTTTGATTGGATTTATTTTGTGATTTACATTACAGAGCAGAATGGTTCAGCATGGATCGAGTCAATCTCCCTTTACTGAATTGCCTGTGAGAGCCACGATTCCAGGCTCATCTAGTGTGAAGTGTCTACTCTCTCAGGCACATTTTAGCGGTGTACTCGCCTGCTCTCTGACAGTGGGTGGCATCGTGGGTTCCCCAGTGCTCTCTACCACTAAACTCTTCTTGAAAGTAGAATCGCTAATATTTCCTGACGAGAGCGTAATTACAGAGTAATCACACGGCAAGAAGGATTAATCTAATCTGGTGATATTTAGCGCCAGTGAGTCATTAAAATGCAAAGGCAGAGGAGTATCCATGCAGCAACCCATGCTGTGATTCAGACTTTTTGCTAAAGCTAGTATTTATTCATAACTGAAGAAATTATTGGGGCTTCAGAGGGTCTGAAGGAAAATGCTAAAATACTGATAATATCATACAACTGACCACTTCTTAGCTACTCTGCACAATGCGGCTAATGCAGAAAGGATGTGCTTTCTGTTGGCAGAATATTGCAATTTGCAATTAACCTGTTTGTAAATACTATAGTTATTTGAAATGATGATTGCAACCTCTGAGGAATGGTAGCTTATTGGGTAGCATAGATATCCTTCCACAGTCCAAAAACATGCTATGCAGAGTGTTCCTGTATACTGGGCTGGTAATCATGGATTGGTATAGGCTTCTCGGTGACCATGGTCCGGTACTGGAAAGGCACATGGAATTGATGGATGGATGACTTAAACCTGCATTTTCATACAAACACATCAATTCCTTTTCAATTCATGCCACTCCAGAATTGTGCTGTAGGGTCACATTTATTTTATATTAGAAGTATCTTATATCCATGTACTTAGAGTTGCAACAAACAAACAAATAAATAAGCAACACCACCTTTTTTTAAAAAAGAAAAGAAATACCTGTGAGACCATACTCTATGGGCTTGCTGTATTAAGTGTTTACAGATCACTTTATCAATCCATCCATTTAACAGCTAGTCCAATGTAGTGTCACAATGAGCAGGCAGACTATCCCAGGGAGCACAGTGCATGAGGTACAGTAAGAGACACCCCAGATACAACACCAGTCTATCAGTTTCTGATATCTTAAGTTTTTTTGCATTAATATACTAAGATACTGCATTCTAAACTGAATTACTACTGAATTACTGTGTAATTACATTTAAGTAGCATTACAAACAAATGATTTGTAAGGTCAAGCTGACCGATATCTATCTACGTTCATTTAATCATCCTGGATATGGCAGCCGATGCAGAAACCTGCAGCTTCATCGCTTTCCTGACATACAGGATAATGCCAACAATTTCATAATGTTGTGAACTTTTTGGGAACTATTATTCATTGGTGGTTTTTTTATTGCACACACCATCCAAGTCAGCACAAAATTTAATACTTACATTCAGGAAGGGGGCTTTTAGCCATGTTATAAAAAAGGATCATATATTATATTGTTAAAGTACACACACATATAAAAATGAATATTGTTTAATTTAATTGCATCATCCTTTAGTAAATCTAGAAGCGAAAATCTCTTCTTTTTATCAGATTTTCTCTTTAATATCCAAGGATAGGATTACAATGTCCAGGAACAATGTTTAGTCAGAAGTTTTTCGCTGTAATGGCTGCCATGGCCAGTCAAACGTTTGCAGCCGATGTTATACCTGGTGAAAATCAAACGCCATTCTACTTAAGAATGTCATACTTATTGCTAAGTATGATAGTGGTATGGAATTGGTTTTGGGGAGACTTGCTGTATCACAAAACAGAGAATTCACAGTCACTGAAAGATCTGTGAATTCTGCTTGGTAACAGAAAGTTTTACTGGAAAGTGTCAGTCCAACGGATTTTGAAATTTAGCTGCGTCATGCCATCGAAAAGATTACTGAGTATGTCAGTGTCAGTGTGGATGTCAGTGTCAGTGTGGATGTCAGTATCAGTGAGTATGTCAGTATACTTTTGGAGGAACAACAACATTAACGTTTTGAAATGTCCTAGTCAGTTTAGCACCAAAATCGATTAAGATCTTGTGACCTGAAACAAGCTGTTCATATTTGTACATCCACAAAAGCTCTACCTCACTTGTATGGACAAAAAAAATAAATAAATAGTTAAATGTCCATACAGGAAGAAGTGAGTTCTTGCAGTCTTAGCTGCTAAAGGTGACATTTGCAGTTCAGTAAGGCTGGAGGGGGTAGTATTATTACACTAGGCACTGTGTTAAACAGTAACAAATAGCAATTATCAAAATATATTTTGTTTGCAGTGGTTTTGTTCTATAATGTCATATCTTCAAACAAAATTAAATAATATCAGTGCCAAAAATGTACAAATGTATTCACTCAAAAAGAAAATGTGTTTCCATGCAACTATATTCTATTTTGAACATTAAACATCACAAATGACATATCAGCTGATAGCTCTTGGAAGAAACTTAAGTGTATTCACACTAGAGCCCTTATGAGATGGACTTGGAGAGCCATATTAATAAGAACTCTTCTCAATCCCCACTGGCAACATTCAGTGTCGTAAAAACACATTAAGATCTCATGTTCTTCAAAACACTTCGAGAAGGGCTGAGATAAAAGTCAGCCTTATTTATAGTGATATTGATCTTTGTGAAATTTTGCATTACATTTTAAAGGCAGACTCACTTGAAATTGCAGTTTTAGAACTAGGAAGATTTTTTATGTATATGTTATGTACTCACAAATATTGCCACTTTCAGAACGTGTGACTGTTTTAATAGATTTTATTAAGCAGATCAAATACATTTCTAAAGTAATTTAAAATTCATGTGCTGAAGTCATTACCTGTCTTTGTTGCCTTGTAATGGAGTAATATCCAAAGCCAAAAGCACTACATTGAAATTTAACCCAGATTATGGGCTTTGGATCAAGGTATTTTAAAAAGGCTCTTTATTCTAATCACACTTACTACCTGTGTACCTCCTTCTCCAGCTCAAACATTTGCACTCTGCAGGAAAATCGCTCATTCTGGCGTCATGAAGGACACAGGTACAATAGATACACCCCTGTCTGCGTTCGTCACAATCCATGACCTTACTCAATAACGCCAGACAAGGTTCTCTATTCATTATGCACACACTCCAATTTGAAGCAGAAATTACTTTCGGATTGAGGACAAGCACAAATATAAATGCACACATGCAGTTACATTTGAATGCTGCAGTGTCTATGATGAAATGTTAAGTAATGGCATTGTTTTTGCCTTGTTAATTTCAGAACAGCTTACAAAGGAGGCTGATAAATGCACACCAACCTACAGAACACTGTGATGATATTTAGAAAATGTATTTGCACCATATTACTGCCAACATAATATTTCAGACAGATGTTAAGTATAAACCACTCAGGGATATGGGCTGATCCGGTGGCAGCATAGTGTCATCGTTTAAAATGGGTATTTCCTTTTTTTTGTCCAACCTTCGCAGTGACCATTATACTTTAAATGTCATTCACATTAAGCACTTTAGATTCTGGAACCCCTGCTGAGCAACTAGCTTTGCCATTTCTGCTCAGTGCGGTATTCATCGGAACACATTTGGATGAGCTCTCCTTCTGCAGAATCTGTGGCCTTCCTTGGTAGTTCATACAATTCTCTTGGTCAGAAGTGTGGCCAACGGTTGAAAGATGGGTTGACGGATGGATGGATTGATTTATTGATTAACCAGCATAATTAACATGATAATTATGATGTCATCTCTGTGGAGTCAGCATGTTCTCCACATGTGGCGTGCATTTCTTCCAAGTACTCCGGCTTCCTGAAATTGAAAGACTAGCCGTTAGGCTAATTGGCATCTCTCTTGTTTGACTGTGCGTGTATGATTGGTATATGTATAAACCCTACGACTGACTGGGAAGCCATACCCCAATCATGTGCTCTGTGCTGCCTGGACCCCAGACCCCCCTCCCCCTGTGAACCTGACGAGGAAATGTGGTTGGATTATGGAGTATTATCATTATACACTGTTGGTTCTTTGTCACATTGCTATATGTGTCATACAAGGTTGAAGACCCGTCTCTTAGTTAGCTTGCTGGAGAGGCCGGGAATTGAACCCACAGCCCGGGAGGTATAAAATAATACTAAATAAGAGAATAGAATATAATTCTTTTTTGAAAAATACAGAGAGAGATAAAAAATCAACAGTGAATCATACAGCAGAAGAGATTTAATCACAGTCCTCTCAATGTGGAAACAGTAACAAGATTCTTAGGTTTGAATAAAGTTCTATTTCAGCACACAAACAAAACAGTTAATTGTGCCACAGAACAGTGCGCACAGGTGCTAACATGTAGCTTGCAACAAAAGGGAGAATGATCATGTTTAAGGAATGCCTTGCACAGAATTTTTTAGTATCCATTTTTTCTGCAAAATGAAGCTTGACAATTTTTTAACATGCTAACACAATCAACAGTAAACTTACAGGTATTCAGTGAAAGATGCATTTGAAAAGTTGGCAGGTCTCAGACTTAATTGTTGACATACTAGCACATAGCAGACTGTAGACGAATCTTAAGAAAACAGTCACCAAGGATCAGCAATTTATACAGAAGAGAGAATTCTATACTAGACAGCTACAACACTGCCTCTGCTTATGTTCTAACATTGTTGGAATCTCTCAGAATTTGGTTTTCTGTTCTTTATACAGTACTTAGTCTTAGGCAGTCAATAAATGATGTTTAAATGATCTCCATGTTGGTGTAAAACTATGATATTATGTCTGTTAAAGTTTGTCAGCATAGCCATTTCAAAACCTCTCCTGAAGTCAGCCCAGTATTGGCAGCAACCATCCAATACACCCATGTATATTTTTTGACTCGACCACTAGCACACCTCATATGACTATTCGATACCTCATTGACTTTTAAAATTATTATCTTTATGAGATTAATTAATTAACTGAGCTTTTGATGAAATTGATGAAGTACATGGAATAGCTGGGGTGCCCCTGAGGAGACGTTTGGGAACTGAAGCAGTGTTCTTACTGCCAGCCAACAACGTATCAGTAACTTTGTAACCAATTGTCTTACTTGTAACTGACGTACATTGTAACATTAGTGTTTTAGTTCAGAGTAAATATGTATTTACCACCCGAATAAACAACTTTAAACATTTCCTTTGACTACCCACGACTTTTGCACAGTACTAAATATTCTACCGGCGGGTACTTCTTTCTGTAAAACAGTGCTTTTTCAAGGAATGTTCTCTAACCCTTTGAAGAGACTTTCTACAAACCGTGTGTCAAATCTTTCTTACTATCCAACTGAATGATGCAACTACATAACTCTGCGGGGGAAAAAAACTGAAACAAAATTTAGTAATTATATTTTTTGTCTTCAGCTTTTATTAATTCTACCATATTTCATTACTGCCACACACACACACACACACACACACACACACCACAGCTCAACAGCCAATTTTTATCGCTTCCTTTATCCTCCTTGCACGCTTTGGGCTGCTTAATATAGAAACAACACTGAACCTGCAACACATCAAGAGCGACTTCTGCTGTTGTGTCTGCGGCTCTCTCATGATCATTCAAGAGCTCCACGTGATGATTTAACCCTCCCCTGGATAAAACAAAGTCCATCAACATTGTGCTAATACTGTTCTCATTATGAACTATTCCCTTTCACTTGTTATCCAACCGATTCTAAGTATTATCCATATAATTTTAAAAGCCCATGTTTTTTCATATGCAGTGCTTTGCAAAGGTCTTAGGCTGCCAAAGAAAATTATGTTTAAAAACTCTGATTCTGTGTTTGTCAAATTGTGTTAGCTTAGCCATTTCACAACCTCTCCGGAAGTTAACCCTGTATTTACAGCAACCATCTGATGTACCCATGTATTTGATGACTGAACCAGTAGCATAACATGTTTAGCTAATCACTCCCTCACAAAGGTAGTTATCTAATTATGCTAATTAATTAAGTGAGTTGGTGGTAAAATCCAACAAATACATGGACTGGCAGGGTTGCCCCTGAGGAGAGATTTGGGAACTGAAATGGTAATTTTTCTTCTGTTATTTTGCATGTGTTCCCATGTTAAATTGTGATTTTTTTTTTCTGAGCCAATATGTATATTTACAACCCAGATAAATTACTTTAAAAATCATTTTCTCTGATGGCCTAAGACTTTTGCACAGTACATATACAATTATAATATTATATAATATAATCTAAATATATTATATATAATTTAATATTTTTGTCCTAGTCTTCATAACCGAACAATACTTACATAGAGAGCTCAGAATCCCGAAGTATCTGCTCTGCATCTCTGCAGGGTTAGACATTTAATAGATATTTGCATGATAAAAGTGTTAGGGAGCCTTTATTGGCTCCCACTGTAGCTGGAGGTTAGTAAGCATCCCTCTTTTACACACGTCTTCCAGCTCAGAGATCTGATGATGTATCAGACTCTTAATTGCCAAAAGCAGCTTATTTAGTTTCTGATCCATTACAGTTCCTGTCTATCACAGGGATCTGCAGTTGGGGCTTTTTGATTCCTCCATGAATGCAAAAGCCTTTTAGATGAGCATCAGCAGTAAAGCTTTGAAAGGAGTCACGAGAGTTGACATGGCTGTTCTGTTTGAGTCATTATCAGAAGAGAGAGGCACACATCAAAGAGATCACAAAGGGGCTCTGTGGAGGACATACGTGCTATCCCTTTTACATATTTTATGGGAAATTAGAAATTTGTTTAAAATTCATTTCATTCTGTACTGGAAATTTAGCAATGAAGTCAACTTAGTAGATACTTAACACTTCTTTTGAGAGTTAGATGTGTCTGATGTTGTCGGACCATGAGACCATGGAGCTGACCCCATTCTCATTCTGCATGCCATGCTGTGTACTGGGAATTATGGGAGGCGTACATCCATAGGATCCAGCACCACAGCCGGCACTCACATCGAGATGCGGAAAATTCTGCATTTTATGTTGGACGCTGGTGCGGTGTGATTACTGCAGCACAGCGGGATTCCTGCCTGGGAATATTACGGAATAGCAATGGAGCAGGGAGTCAGCCCGACACAAGGGGAAGCTTTCCGCTCACTTCGCGACTCTGTGACCGAAATATGAATATCGTCTGTTTAGTCGCAGAGTGTCCTTAGAACCAAGCACAAAGCCTTTATTAAATTCTCACAGACCCCCATGTGTTTAGCATTTCATAAAGTCAATATTCATTATTTCACCGCTGATTGCATCTGTGGTAACTTGTCACTATCTCTCAAATTATGTCCAAACATAAAAGAGAACTGTCCTGACTATATTACACGGTGGTAATGAAAGACCTTGCAGGTATGTATTAACTCCTCTGTTAATCCACTGTGACATCCCGGCATGACTGTAATATTATAAACATATAAAACTGAATAAAATTAACTCAGAAGCACTTATTGCAAACGCTTTAAAACAATAGAATAGAATAACAATTTAGCAGAAGTCAACACAGCAACAGATACGTTTACTTATATGTGGAAAGAATACCCCAATCATTTTACAAGAAAGAGTTCCCTTAAAAAAAAGTTCAAGTAAAAAACGACTTCGCTTGCATCAGTGGATTCAGAAGAACTCCAGATGGTATTTACACGTGGTTCTCCAAGAAAGTAATTTGAAAATAAATGATGAAGGAATGTATGCATTGGAAGAAACCAAGCAAGCAGAAGCACTTAAAGACATGACAAAAAAAAACCTTTGCAGGGATGCCTATAGTTAGTGATATTTTCCTCAACAAGGCTAAAATTCTCCTACTGTACTGTAGCTGATGCCATCTAAGAGCAGATATACAGAGAGAAATAATCTTATATTGGAAGCCTTCCCAATCGCCTGTTATTTTCTCTGGTACAAGCACTCGACTGATGAGTCCCTCATTGCAAAGATGAACACAATCAGTGCCAGAGGTCAGTCACTTTGGGCTTAAACATGCTGGTACTCATGCCACGCCTGGGAAATGGAAGGAATGTGACTCATACCTAATCCCATGGTCACCATCATCTCTTAATAATATGTAAATTGCCTGAACCAGTGACACTGAAAATTGCCATGCCCCATATTTCATCTGAACAATTTCCCACAGATGTAGGCTCAACTTAGCACTGAAATCGCTGCCCCCCCCACTCCTGATAAAAATGGAAAGACATGTTATTAAATACATTATTTAGTTTGATCCCGCCAGACTAAAATAGCTCAAAAACTCAAATAAAATACTTCTCTTTATTATGGTGGTTGACCCTGTTTTTGTGGGAACCCTTCACTTAGCAAGAGTGTAAAATCTGAATAAACGTGACGCACAAGCCAAGGTGATGTGTCTTACAATCATAGTGTATGGAGACTCCAGTTCCTCATTAAACTACAAGAGGCAATATACCCTTGGGGAAACCAGTCTCCGTATTGGCTCCTGTCAAACCAGTCACAGCCATCTTCACCTGAGCAAAGATTTGGCACTCCAGTCCTGACAGGCCCCAATACCATTGAGATCCAGTCCCTGTTCAAATGCTCTTCAGCATCCTGCTTGTCAGAGCCCCCCCCCCCCCCAAAAAAAAACATTTCATAGCAGAATGCTGGCCTTGCAGCTCTTGTGCATTTTTTCCTGAAGACCTTCACTTTTTGGTGTGGGGGGGGGGGGGGGGGGGGGGGGGGGGGGGGGGGGGGGGGGGGGGGGGGGGGGGGGGGGGGGGGGGGG
>JAODKC010000002.1:22932186-22946801 GCA_026777985.1 Mormyrops attenuatus
CAAAATTACAAAATCAATACGAGTCTGCAGTGAGCGATATTGTTACTACACAGAAAGCTTATTTCTAGCTGTCACTACCGGTTAGACGGCGAGGACGACCTGAGCAGAATGGAGATATAGCAGGGTCTGGCAGGACCTGGATTACAGAGCCGACTGAACCTTCAGCTGTTACGGGGATGCTGCACTGTGTTGGGAAAGGCAGCCGGTTGTCCAGGTAACATCCAGGCATCGGGAGCTCTGGGATATCTGTGCCACATTCACGGCATAAGTGTGGGAAGTAAAACTCTCTAAAATTATTTTTGGTCATAATTTATCTAGGACAAAATATATAAGTTTCTAGGGGCAGCATCTAGTTCTAAAATGAGGTCTTTCTGTGCGCTGTGTCTGATGCTGTGCGCTGCCCTTGTCTCTGCTCCCCTGTCAGCGGCTCAGCATCAAGGGGCCTTATTCAGTGGTTCTCTTGACTGATGCCATTCAGCTCCACAGAGGATCTGTGCAGTCTCCCACTGACATGAGAATTCATACTACCCCAATCAATGACTTGCTGCTCAGCTTCCTGGTGAAAAGAGATCCAAAGCATGATTAATAAATACTGAAAACTGGTTCCAATGGGGACAAGAAGTATTCATTTCTCAGAATGCAGCTGGATCGACGCTGAGGTGTCTCGTGTTTCCATTGTCTCGCTCTTGACGGAAGCAACACCCGTCATTCCGTTGGGTGATGTGAAGGTGGACCACTGGTTAAAATGGACTAATTCATGTCATTTGTCCAGTAGTGAACTGAGATTTTGTTATGAGAGAGAGGATGGAGTGTTTCTGGAAAAACAGAGAGTCTTGGACTCGGACGTTTTTGGCTGACAAAAAAACCAGGCACTTTCTGCAACTGAAGGTCCATTTTTGTGTATTGATCCAGTCTGTAACAAAGTATGGGGCACAAGGAGAGTGCAGAAGAAGCAGCATTAAATCCCGTCCACCCCTGCAGCATGGGCTGGTTCCTTGGTGGTTTAAGGACTTCACTTGGACTGCTCACTTTCTGATAAAAAAAAAAAGCCGTTTGCCAACATGATTTCACTTCTTCTTTATTTGTGCCCTCAACAGTAAAGGAGATTCTGAATAAAAGGCATTTTTCTGTCTGGGCTTTGACTTTGAATTATTGCCCTGCTTATTAAAGATGAAAGACAGAACTCAACAATTCCATGAAATTATTCTGTGGACTGTTGGATTCTAATCCAATAATCTAAACTGGAGAATTTGAGGAATTACTGGGAAATATTTAAAAACGAAACTTCTTTAGAGGGTTGAGCTTATTGCTCTGAAATCCTTCTATTCATTTTATTATTATAGTAGCTGTTCATCGTTTCCTTTGTTCTTGGCCGTCCTCTCAATTGTTGATAGATGCATACAGCACATCCATACTGTCTATAGTCTGTGTAGTACAGGACGTGTTTCTGTACCGATGGAAAGTCATGGAGTACCCAGAGGAAACCCACACAACAGGAGAACATGTATCGAGCACAGAAGGCGAGCCTTGAGGGCAGGAGGCACTGATAGCATCCACTGAGCCACCCTTATGCATACTTGCAATGCAGCGGAAAAGTCATAGGCAGCCAAAGATTATGATGTTTGAATGATCATCATGTTGGTGTACAACTATATTATCATATTATGACTTTAATAGTGGGTTAGCTTAGCCATTTCAAAACCTCTCCTAAAGCCACCCCAGTGTTTGTGGCAACTATCCAGGGCATTGCATGTATTTTTTTGACTGGAGCACTACTCCACTTTGTTTGGCTAATCAATACCTCATTGAGTTATTAAACTAATTAAGTTTGTTAATTAACTGAGTTGGTGGTAAATTTTAACTCATACGTTGAATGACTGGGGTGTCCCTGAGGAGTGGTTTGGGATTTTTGTTTTCTGAGCAAACATACACTTAAGACCCAGGTAAATAGCATTTCCTTTGACTGCCAATGACTTTTGCAGAGTAATGTCGGTGTGTTTTGTTCATTATTACTGATATCCATTTATTACTGGGATAGGCTTCGGGCACCAACGAAACTGAATAGGAAAAAGATGGATGGATGGATGGATGGATGGACAGATGGATGGACTCCATTTTAATATACATCCACATGTGCATAGTGTAAAAAATGGATACTTTTAGTAATTTCAATCAACCTGCTTTGGGCCTCTGCACATTCTTAATACCAAGTTTGTAACATTCTAACACTGAACTAACCAGCAGTTCTTGTGCTGTTTGTGTAGAGTTTACGTTTCACAGCTGTGGTAGGTTATCAGTTTGATGATTTTGAGTGGCAAGAAATATAATCTGAATATGTTATGCTATGACTATACATTTTTGGTTCTTGAATTCCATTAATGTTTGACTGTATGGAAATTCAGAACATAGATAAATCTGATTCATATGGCTAAAACATGCTGTATAATTAGTTTAATGCATTTCACTTGCTGGGTTTCAGTGTGAAGGCATCTCAAGCTTTAACAATCTATTCAGGATAACTTTTAGCAGAAGGGAAGTGGTATTACTGAGATGATTAAATATCACGGTGTGATGACCCCACATTCCTCTTGGCCAAAACACAGTGAGGCGGAGTTAACGTGACTCTGAGGATGCGCCGCAGCTGCATATCCGTGTGAGTCTTAAATCCCCACTGACTGCAGGCACGCCGGGCAATGGCTCCACAGCCGTTAGTGGCCACTGCCACACGGTTATTAAAAAACGGTGTGTGGGAATTAATCTTCCACTGGTGCATGAAGCCAGAAATAAAGAAAAATTACACAGACAAAAAGGCACAAAGGAAACACAAAGTCAACTGCGAAAGATGCTTGAACTTTTCAAATAAAAGCAAAAGCAGGATCGTGCTCATGAGTTCTGTAAGTTCCCAGACCTGTATATAAAAGGTTTTATAATAAGTTTTGTGTGTAAGTAGTCTACATTATCTCCTTAAAACATATGTGTTTTCTGTAGTCTACCTTTGAAAGACGTGTTGTTCATATTACTTGATTCTTTTTCATTGACTATAACACTGCTTGTAATGCCGATGAAATGTATGTATAAAATATGTATTTATCCTGAACTAGTACACTTTGGAGGGGCGGGGAGAGGGGAGGGGAGGGGAGGGGAGGGGAGGGGAGCGGGGTTAGGGTACTTGAGTAACTTTTGGAGCCTCATAAAGAATGCGGTGATGAATGGTGGAGATGACTTTATCCCCCCCCCCAGATATATTCTGTGATCCACACCTCACCTACATCTTCCCATGATGAATGGACAGTTAAACACTAAATGAAATGGAAATGAAATATTATAATTTTCTATAATTGTGCCTGAATTTTTATAATTATCGCACTGGATTTGTTAAAGAACAATTCGGTTGTTCTGGTATTTTATTCTGCTATTATAGACAATAAAAGCTTATCAAATGTGACTAATTAAATTGTGGTTTTTGTGGTATTCCAGTGATCAGTACTGTTTCCCTAACGCTGTGATGGAATAAAAAAAAGTATGCTTGATGTACAGTACAAGTCTTAGGCAAACAAAGAAAAGGCTTTTTAAGGCTATTTATCTGGGTATTATGTGTATATTTGCTCTGAAAAAAAGCACAATTTAACATTGGAACATATGCAATTTAACAGTAACAAAATAAAAAATAAACAAGAATTTTTTCTGTTCTCCAAAAAACTTACTGGTAACACTTTACTTGGGGGACATGCATAATGTAGCAGTACACGTTTACTTAATGCAGAAATTAATCAGTAACTAAGTGTTTGTTAAGTACTGATCCCATGCTCATTCATCATTAATTAATCATGACAGTTCATGTATTTAGTTCATAATTTGTTCTTGAGTAGTAAATGAGTCAATAAGTAATTTTTGCCCTCATCTTACCATTATTAACTAATTAGTTAACTGTTGATTAATATAGTTCCTGAATGAATTACATGAACTGTCATGATTGATTAATGATGATCAAGCATGGAATCAGTATGTAACTAACACTTAGTTAGTGGGTAATTAATGTATTAAGTAAACATGTACTTACATTATTCATGTAAATGTCCAAGTAAACTTACTGATAGTTGAACAGCTAGATGAACACCTCTTGGGTTCCCAAATCTCTCTTGGACCAAGCCATACAATGTATTCATTACATTTCACTACTGGCTCAATTAATTAATCAACTTAATTAGTTGAGTTACAATAACTCAAAGAGATATAGATAAGCCAAATAGGGCGGGGTAGTGATCCAGTCAAAAAATACATAGATGAGCTGGACGATCATGGCGAATACTACAGTGACTCTTAAATGGCTATGCTGATACACTTTGACAGACGTAATATCATAGTACTACATAAAAATCATATAAATATAATTTCTGACTACCTAAGATTTTTGCACAGTACTGAATTAATTTGTCAGTCTGTGATACGATGTACAGTTGTTTCATCAGTCTGGTGGCACAGTACTGCTGTCGCCTCACACTTCCGGTGCTGCAGGTATTAATCCCCACCTTGCTCTGTGTGTGAGAAATTTGCATGTTCTCCCCGGGCTGCCGGGATTTCCGGTTTCCTCCCACAGTCTAAAGACAAGCAGGTACATATTGGATAAGCAGCTGGAAGATGTATGAATGGTTTATTAGTCATCGATGAACAGAATGCAGATTGAAGAAATCAAGTTAACTCTCAGAGCCACACTGTGTGCAAGGTCAGAAGACTGTGCAAGAGTGTGCGTCAGCAACATTTCTGCAGCATGTGCTGTTTTGAAACAACATATGCAAACAGTGTAAAACAGGGGTAGGCAAACCTGATCCTGGAATGCCAGTATCCAGCAGGTTTTCTATCCTACCTGGTCTCTGTTGAACGACACCTGATCTCAGGCAGATAGTAACTCATCAGGTAGGATAGAAAACGTGCAGGATTCCAGCACTCCAGGATCAGGGCTGCCTACCCCTGGTGTAAAATATATTAATACTTACTGGAAAATCTCTGCTTAATTCTTCTCTGTACACCCCTTTATGTCTTTAATGGGTTTTTCAAATTTCATTTGCAGTGAAGCTGTCGCTTTTTTCCATCACAGAGGTTCTGCGTTGGATTGTAAAACAAAAACTATCTGCGGGGGGAAATTATGGATTGCATGAGGCATATGAAAAAGGATTTTCAATTTCAGTTAATGTCTTCAATCATGTTTAGATCTTCTCTGTGTACCTCTTGTGTACTCTCACTGGATTTGGGAGCAAGGCTACCACTGCATCCCTTCATCAGTCAAATCACTGTGCAGCATTTAATGCATTAACAGCATATATGTGATTCCTTCTGCTTCACATACTCAGATTAGAAATGGCTCTGCATGATTAAATATATTTATATTTAATAATTTTCCCTCCTTCCAAAAGTCACTAATTATTTTATTTTCCAAGTTATTGATATTTCTCTGAATCACATGATAAATAATAAAATTTTGACCTGAGTACATTTCCTATTACTTTCTTCTCAGACTGTTGTGGTTTGGACAGAAACTGTAGTGATCATCTTGCCTTGGGCTGATTGTGGAAGACTGCTGTGAATTACTGTCATATATGCCATCAACTCCGAAGCTATTGCCTGTCAAATACTGCAGAGTTTAGACAGTAAATAATTCACCACTGCCATAGTTATTGGATTTCAGAATAATTCTTGATCAGATTCAGGTGGTCATTTATTACTTTTTCATTTTAATTATATACATATTTATTAAAATGTGCCTGCATTAATCAATTTACCTTTATAGGCAGTATTGTCACTTGGGAAAATGACCTGGCACTATAAGCCCATAAATCTCAATGTTAATAGTGCTTGTCTTTTTTGTCCATTAAGCCTACATTTGATGCTTTTTTTCTTACATTATTTTGTGCCATTTCAGGTTTAATGTTTCCTCAGAGCTACTGCATCTGTGAATTTTCTGTTGATTTGGCTGATGTTAATGCTATACTGGCCAAGGGAACCTCACTGTGAGTTTATTATGAGTTTGCTGCAAAAATGCAGGGTACACTGGGAAAGGACACTCACACACTTATTAGTGAATGACATGGGTGTTTAAGTGGATGATGGGGCTTTGAGGACTTACATTAATGTGCGGTACTATACCAATCCAAATTTGGAGTTTAGTGGGTAAAGTAGAGGGGTAGTGGTTCGGTGATATAGGCATATTGGTTCTAGACAGAGTGGAGAAAATGGAAACAGAACAAGACTAGGGAGACCAAGACCCAGTAGAGTTGGTTTTGGAGGAGTTTGACCAGAGAGTGAAGGAAAAGTGGCCAATAAGTGCTTAGCATATATGTGGGACCTCCTTCAGCGGGAAAGGCATCCCAGGAGGCCACCTCATGGAACTGGTGTAGAGGAGAAAGTAGGGTCAACCAGTCCACGGTGCAATTGGGGTTAAGGGCCTTGCTTATGGGCACAGTGGTGGGATTACGCTGCCGACCACGGGATATGAACCAGCAACCTGAGTCCCAACCCACAAAGCTGCCCCACCTCCAACAAATGATTTATTTTTAATACTTCTTTTGTCAGTGCATAATTACATATATGTTATTTTAAAGCCTCGATGTCTTTATAATTATTCTAAAATGTAGTAATTAGTACAAATAAGCCTTTCTATGGGTATGTGTGTCCAATCTGTAGACTGGTACTGTATACCCACACAGCCACACACACCCACATACAAAGGGTACCCTGTTATAAAACTACCAATGAAAAATCATCATTGTAGCATAAGGATGAGACGATAACCTAAGCATTATTTAGTCTTCAAAACTAAACTTTTTTTGGAACTATTCTGAGTTTTTGGACACAAACACGACTGCTGGTATTAGACGGATAAAGCTTATGTCGAAAAGAATCTCAAGCCTGTGAAATGTCATGGCTCGTCTGTGTTGTTTTGAGGTTATTTGGCGACTATGAACCAAGGTCTTTGTTAAAAAGTACCAAAGCATATTAGCCAAACATCTCTCCCGCCAGTACCTTCTAGCAAGAGAAAACTAACAGGGAGTAGATGAGTGACTAAAACTAGAATTATCTAAAAGAATATTTGTGACTTGACCTGAAAAAAAGATCCAAAGCACATAAAAAAGCTTATAATTCTATATGAAAGTTAGATCTTGATATATTTTAGCTTTTGCCATTGTATGATTATTAAAGAATATAATATACTAATGTTATGATCAGAAAATATAGCTCTTTATTTAATATATCGACTTTCTGGTATTAAATTCTCCTCTGAGAAAAAAAAAACTGAAGTGAAGTGGTGATAATCGTGAATAAACCAAATAGAAATCAATGAATTATGCAATCGGTTTTGAAAAGAAGATGAAAAATTAGCAATACTTGATTTGTGCTGCTATAATTGAGTAAACAGAGAGGTGGAGGGGAGCATCCAAACATACTGCAAATGGAACTGCGGAACCTGAACTTGGACCACTATCAAAAAAGGGCTCTTTCCAGTCATAATTGTAGCCCATTTGCCATAAAATACACATGGGTGTGAATGAAAGGAGTGTTATCTGCACTAAAGCAAGTCTGGACCATACCAAAAAGTCATGGGGACCTTAGAGACTAATAGAACAGTGTTACGACAACAGGGGGATTACTGAGCAGTGCTTTGGCGATGTGGGGACCAGTTTCCAATAACAATTTTATCTGCCTTCTGCATGCGCCATGTGCCTCGGCCTGCTGCTAATTTGTAACTACTGGAAATTAAGCATCACTTTGTTCTCTCTCCAAGTTACAGCCAGTGATTTTTTTGCATTCATAAAACTGTCCTATTCTTACAAGGATTGTGACAGAACTGCTTTGAAAATTTAATTGAGCCGGTTAATCAGGCTGTTAATTTGTTTTTTGTTTTTAAAGTTGCCAGTTATTCATTATGTACATAATGTAAAATATATATATATATATATATAAGAAAAATAATGGATGAGAAAAGGAACATATCTAAAAAGTGAAAAAATGCATATAGATTATTGTGGATTCATTTATGTTTTAGCATTGTGAAAGTAGGTTTGGAAGTCCTGTGATCCGTGCTTCCCATGTGTGTTACAACACTTCAGAATCCTTATTAATTTTTAATACCATTTAACCATTTATCACTGTACAGTCTATTTCCTGGCATAGTCAAGCTAATTTAAAAAAAATAGGACACCGGATGTCCTAAAGGTTTCTTTCATTGCAAACCAATTTCTTTGAAAGTATAAAAATGTATGTGTTTCCATGTGATTTATTATTTGAATTAGACTTGAGTCTACAATGAATCAAACAGCTCATTTTGTGTGCTTTGGCTTGCAAATGCTGGAATGTCAAATCACGCTTTTGAGAAATGGGAAGGTTTTGAGAGACAAAGAAGAACCAGGCTTTGAGCTCACCTCTGAATGTGAACGTGTGCTTAGAAACTGCACATAACCTGCAAAATCCACCTCCAGTATAACAAATCACTCAGCAATCATTTCCCCAGGATGCTCAGGGCTCCCACAGTTATATATGAGTCTAAAACTATTAACTGCAGAACCAACTGTTCTGCTTGCAATTTTACAGGACATAGCAAGCCCTCTGTCATCTACATTTGTAAAATATTCATACAGGACATTTGACACCTGCCAAAAGAATGTTCTATCCTTAAAATTCATATGATCCACTACAAAGGAACTCTTGCCATCATATAGTCCTTCATTAAATCTGTAGAAGGGGAGGGTTATAGATGACTTCCTTTCAAGGACGTAGGGTTTGTTTCTACATTGATAGGGACCAAATCAGCCCCAAAACCCCCACCTCCCTAAACACACATGGTTCTCCCCCAGTACTGCCAGGGACATGTCCGAACCATCCATAGCTAAATCTACACCCTTGCTTCTTTTTCAGTATGAGATACAGTTATGCAAATAATCAGTGACTTTGTAATATGGCAAATTAAAATAAATTAAAAACAAATGTTCAAAAATTTGGCATCCTGCCCATTTTAATTTTCCTCATTATTTTGCTTTGTTTTATATTTCTATTGCCAAAAGTTTCATTAAAAATATGAACATGAGTAAAATACTGTCATTTATTAGAGTGTATATTCTAACTGATTTCTCCAGTGACAACTGTGTTTGAATAACTGATGATGTAATTAGCTTTGCTGTTTTGCACTTGATTGTATATGACACCTCATGTCTTGGGTTCTATTGTATTAAATTTAAATTGTCAAATGTGTTTTGTTGCCTGTACTTTTATGGTGAGAAGGACTATTGATATAGATGTGTTGAGATTTCCCAGGATAATTGTTAATTGGCTGACACCTGTTAAAATCACATTATAAATTAAATTAAATAATTGTTGAAATTAAATATCCATCCATCCATCTATCCTTTTTCTGTAACTGCTTGTTCTATTCAGGGTCACCGGGGGTCCTGAGCCTATCCCAGAGGCTACCGGCAGAAGGCAGGGAACAACCCAGGATGGGGCACCGATTAACCTGTGGCAGGGCACACTCACACACCAGTCACTCACACACCAGTCACTCACACACCAGTCACTCACACATGCACACCTATGTGAAATTAAATATCCTTTTCTTAATATTAATGGAATAAAAAACACAGTCCTTTTACTGCACTGGAGCCATTCAGTTCCACAGACCCAAAAATGTTTCCCCCGGTGAGAGGATGTCCTCGCTGATTTATACCTGTAATCGTAAACAGGGAGTAGCAAAGTTCCCCTTATATAGGAAGGACTGCAGAGGATTTCTGCTTTTGTTCTAAAATATTATGTAAGAAAACGCAGAAATTTTGTATTATTTTACATAGAGGGGTACATGAAGCAATTTCCTTTTTCTAGTTCTATGCAGCAGCAGAAAAACTATAGGGTTTCAGGAGTATGCAGTTGTGATGTATTTGGTAAAGAAGAACCCCCCTCCCCACACCCCCCATGGATGAGATGCCAAGTAAATGGCTCCACGGTGCAGAAAGAGCCTTGACGGTCATTAAAAAAGACAGGTCAGAAACAATCCAATATTACCGCATTCTACTGGTACAATTACTCAGCAGAATATGGCCTGTAAATGAGACAGCAGAGCGACAGGGCCTAAATAGTGCCGCTCCTCTCGCCCCCAGTGTTGTATACAGTACAGTGGCACTTCCTCTCGCAGCTTTTGACAAATACCTCTTTCTGAAGTTAAGCCTTGGACTCTCAATGCATTTCCCCAAGGCTTCTATTTGTGGCGAGATTATGAGGCCTGTCCTTCACTGTGAATTCATACCCAGTAGCTTGGCGTCGCCGGCGCAGTTCATTAATTTATCAGATGGTGACTAATTTGTAGGGGGAAGTCAGATAAGAAGGTATCCGTATCTAAAGCATGTTTGATTACATCGAAAACGAAAACAGTCACTCAATTAATAAAGTGGCGCCGTGATGGGAAGGGCAATCTCCGGCAGTGTATTACTGCTCGAAGAAGGCACTTCTCTTTTTCTCCGTATCGCCTTCTTCAAAGGACAACGCAAGGTCTTAGACAATGGAGTTGCTTCCAAGTGCTTTGAAACTTTCATAAAACTGCAGCGAATGGTGCTCTGCTGTGAATACTGATTAGCTATGGTGTTTTATTTAGGTGCATGACCCATAGCAGGTGCCGGTTACAACAGATAAAATAACGAACTAATTTCATCGCAGTTACCTAACCAAATTAATTAATAAAAAAACAATCAATCACTCTGTCACGGGGTCATCAGGTAGCAAGACATTTTACAAGGAGGGTATGTCATGCAATGGATGCACAATGTTTTTACATATCAAAGGTGTCGAATTTCCATATTTCCAAATTCCAGTTACATTTAGAAAGCTCTTGTTCTAGAGTGATTTTCTGGCAGGTTTAGAAATGCAAGCAGCAGGGAGAATCGGTGGCACCAAGCATGCAGGATGTTGTCAGCGGACATTACAAAAAAATCAAAATGCAAGCACTTTGAAAGACTGATGGCATTCGATGTACGCCATACATACACATACATATTATAATTCATAATAATTCATAAGCAAATATAAATTTGCTAAAAATTAATATACATTTTGCAAAATGTTGCAGGTATTGATTATATTATACAAACGGACTGGTATGGGAATGTGCTGCAGAATGTATCTAGTGGCTGTTTTGTGGCTGACATAAAGCATGTGTTTTGATCTAAATTACGGAATTGACTCTCTGAAATCCATGGACAAAGCCATTAATTAGTTAATGAAATGTTATCACTCTCCTCTGTCATTGTAATTAATCTAAAGTATTAAGAGACATATAAGAATTATTGAAAGTAATTACTACGTTTTTTCTTCACTTAAGATGCAAGGCATTTTCAGCAGTGGAACAAAACTTGGGGGCAAAAGCGGATGCGCCACTAATCAGTCATTTAATTTCCAATGCAGCATGTTGGTTTGCTCCAGGTGTCTGAATTAATTATGCTGTGCTAAAATGGACCCCTCCCCCCAAAGGAAAGAATCACACTATGAATGGTTTTAATAGACCTCCGCTACATGCCTTTTTTTTCCCTTCTGAAAACACTGGAGACGTTATAATTATTCCCAAGAAACTGGCCAGCCTGTTTAATTGCATAGTGTGGGATGGTTTGAGTTATTTTTTTACTTCCCGTTCAAATGATGACACTGTGTCAGAATGTACACAGGGGCCATTCAAGTCCTCAGAAAGTAAATTTCTCACATTCCCTCTCATTTATCCCAAGTCATTATGTTTTGCCTGAAGTTTTTCATACTTAACTCATTTAACTTGCAAAAATGGCTGTTCTGCACACTTTTTATCACAGATTTTAATAAATAAATAAATAGACAAATTTCCAGAAGCTCCTGACAGAAACTTGCCTGAGGGTCCAAATGATGAATTGATCATATGATAGCTCAGTTGTCTTCAGCCCTATATTTGTTTAGCATACAACATTTAATTTATTTGTTTTTCAACAAAAGCCCCAGATAGTTTCCCTCTTCAACTCTTCTCTGTTACTACAGTACGTGTTCATAATATACAAACAATTTAACAATTATCAGAGCCTGCAGTGACTCCTATCTGCCACTAATTTAAACTGAAACATTCAAAGTTATGCAATCAGCTTTACTTTAAATCATTTAATAACATTAAATGAGTATGTCACAGGGTGGTAGTAATGCCTTGATTAATAATTTTTCAAACTCTCCTGTGGGTTTAGCTAAAATACATTTTTGATTTAATTGCACAGCACTCAGCTACCCTGCCCCAGAGATATCAAAGGGGAGCTTATTGGACACACTTGAAATTCTTCCCCCATTTCCTGTAACCATAGAAACCATATGAAAGGTCAGGCTCAGCAATGTCTTACTTTTCAGGGGTGAAAAGATTTATAGGTGAAATTGCCAGAACTCTTAGAACAGCACACTAGTCATTAAGGAAGTCATTTTTTCCTGCATCAATACAGGATAAAGTGACTTATTTGTGCCTTACATGCAGAGATTTGGTCATATTGTATGGAATTATTACAAAACCGTCACCATCACATTAAGCTACGTCCTCGATAACAAAATATGCAAATGCATAACAAAACAAAAGGAAATGATATTCTAATACAGAGAGTGACTGTGGGAATAATTTATCCTCCTTTCCTACAACCTTTTTCATAAAGGAGCTAATATTGCTCATCCCAGTTCTGATTCAACAGCATCACTCATTACCGTCCTAAATACAGCACTGGTAGGTATAAAAAGTACTGGGGCATCCTTTGTCTTCTCCTCTTCTTCTGCAATAGCCTCTCAGAGTTTCTCTGAAATTCATTCTCACAGAGGCTAGCTTTAATGTTTACTCTGTGATATTTAAAAGAGATCCAGTTGCCAGACTCTGCCCCATAATGAAAGGCCAAGTAAATAGTCACTTAGCTGTATTTTCCTCAAGAAGGCCAAGGACAAACATATGAATTTAAAAATCTTGATTGTGTGTAAGATGCTGAAACGCTGCACACAGAGACTTTAATTATAGTTTGGAAAATATTAAGTACTGTAAGTCTTAGTACTTGATTTACACTCTACTGTATATTCAGTACTTGATTACCTGGAGGAAATCCACTGGCAGTGAGGGAAAATAGTTTGTGAAAGTTATATAACATATTTATGCTGTCAGTTTCCATACTATCCATCGGAATACCATCAGATATTACCTGCATATGGCATGATATTAAATGTGTTGGACAGAATTGTTGTTCTTATTTTCATTTGGGAAAGCACAACCTGATATATAAGTTCTTGAATTTCCATTTGCAACTTGCGAAGGCTATGACAAGAATTGTAACTTTTCAATGGGAGAAGAAAATTCTTCTGCAGAACACACGTGAAATGCCAAATGATGTCATAAACATGGAAAACAGCTATTAACAGTATACCACCCAGCTGTGTATTATATGCTAATCAAGAGCATCTTTTTGGGGGCATCAGCTTAAAATTCAAGAGGATACTTGTTTTACACTTAAGTTTACAATTAGTTACAAAAGGAAATGGCTGTATATCACTTTGCCTTACACATGGCTAGGGTTTGAATCCAGTCTTTGCACTGTGTGTGGCGTTTGTATGTTCTCCCTGTATCATGTGGGTGTCCTCCTTCAGTGTAAAGTTACTATAAATATTACCCATAGTAAGGTTTATTTGTATTATTCCATACATTTTGGAATAGTTATAAAGACATCAAAACTATAAAATGATTGATATGAATTATGTGTTGACCAAAAAAGTATTAAACAAAATACTGAGGGGGCAGAGGCAGCTCTGGGGGTTGGGATTGATCCCACCATTAGGTCCTTGAGCAAGGCCCTTAACCCCAGTTGCTCCAGAGACTGGCTGACCCTACTTTCACCTCTACACCAGTTTCATTTGGTGGCCTCCAGGGATGCTTTTCCAGCTGTCCTGATGGAATCCCCACATATACTCTGGCTGCTTTTCCTTCACTCTCTGGCCAAACTCCTCCCAAACCATTTCTACTGTGTTTAGGTCAGGTGGCCAAGTCATCTGATGTGACACTATCACTCTCCTTTGTAGGTGGCTTGGCGTGTCCAGACTTTTGGCTGGTATTGTGTGTGTGTGTGTGCATGTGTGTGCGTGCCTGTGTGTGTGCGTGTGTCTGTATGTGTGTAAATATAATTATAAATAATGAACATAATTAATTGCCATATTTTTAAATGCATTTTTCAGAAAGAACATTGGGGACATTGATAAGCAGTAAACACATTTTGATACAGTATTTTAATGGTTTATTTATCAGTGAGTCACATTAGAAATAATTTAAATTGTTTGTTGCTACATATAAGTAATAGAAGTCAGGAGAAAGAGTAGAAGATTATAACGATCTCATCCAAATGTCCCGCATAGGCTGTCTTAGAGAAAAAGTGACTCATTGCAGAGACTGATTTGTAAATAAAAACAATGTGTATGTGTATATATATATATATATATATATACACACACACACACACACGCACACACACACATGTAGGCTGAACGTATCCTTATGGGGACCGCTCATTTATTTCTATGGGAAAAATGCTAATGCTAACTATGACAACCTTAACCCCCACCCT
>JAODKC010000002.1:22956934-22967408 GCA_026777985.1 Mormyrops attenuatus
CCCCCCCCCCCCCCCCCCCCCCCCCCCCCCCCCCCCCCCCCCCCCCCCCCCCCCCCCCCCCCTGGGACAAAAACGTCCATGGTGGGAGACCAATGCTGTCATGAGGCCCAAAATCTCCAGTGGAGTCCCTGCATATCTGCTCAGCATTTGGGTCCCCTGTTCCTGATCTGTCCCTAGATTGGAGGAATCGAGATCACGGTTCAGCCCTAGATTGAGATCGCACAGGAGTGTGAATCGAGATTCAAAAACAATTAATTGCACAGCCCTTAACTTGAAACCTACCCTGGCAGCACTCATGAAAAATGTATAGTTGAGTCTGTAGTGTTATTTTGTTGCCAAGGGAATCGTTATGGGACTGGCCCACCTGATTTTCTGCGGGCCCACGCTATGATTTCTGCTTCTACTGTTGCTTGCTACCAGACGACTGCACTGTGGCTTGTTTGAGTTGGTTACCGCTGTCAAGGTAAAGTTAAACACTAATCTTCTTGTTTTATGTCTGATTTGGTTAACTTTTGTTGTTCATGTTCATGATGCCTGTTTATTGTGTTGCTAATTTTGACAACTAAACGTTGATAGCTGAGTAAAATAGACAAAGCTAAGTCACTGTTGGTAACCTACAGAGTGCTTGGAATATAGTCAGTGCCGCCCCTCCCTACACGCAGAACACGCGCTGTGCGGGGGCCCCACGATCCATGGGGGGGCCCATTTTCCGCAAGGGGACGCATTCTCTGCAAATGCGCAAAAGAGACGAGTAATCTGACACCGCAAAGTTGTGAACCTAAATCGCATTTTGTGATACAGTCATTTTACATTTATATTTACCGCGTTTAGCAGACGCTCTTTTCCAGAGCGACTTACAACAAGTGCTTAGTAGTCTATGACTGTTCTTCAATTTATAAGCTAGACGTGAAATCAACAGCTATCGAGATCAATTTACCGCTAAGAACGTTGTACAGAAGTTGTTAGGAAAGAGTGCACAGGAAAAGGAAAAGATTGTTAGTGGATTTTTTTACTCATTTTTTTTGTAATGGGGGGGGGGCTCAAAATAAAATTCTGCTTAGGGCCCCAATTTGGCCAGGGGCGGTACTGAATATAGTGAACAGGAAGATGAGGCTTGAACAAACTGGGCAGCCCTCAAACACGTGATATGGAAACCATGTAAGTCTGCCTTCATTGACAACAATCCTTGTCCATTTAAAACATTAAACCGTTCACTGATGGCTGTGTAAAGATACACTATGTTGCCAAAAGTATTGGGACACCCCTCCAAATAATTGAATTCAGGTGTTCCAATCACTTCCATAGCCACAAGTGTATAAAATCAAGCACCCTAGGCATGCAGACTGCTTCTACAAACATCTGCGAAAGAAAACGTCACTGTCAGGAGCTCAGTGTATTCAAGCGTGGTACCGTGATAGGATGCCACCTGTGCAATAAGTCCATTTGTGAAATTTCCTCGATACTAAATATTCCACAGTCAGCTTCTACTGGTATTAAAAACAAAGTGGAAGCAATGGGGAAAAACAGCAACTCAGCCATGAAGTGGTAGGCCACATAAAATCACAGGGCGGGGACAACGCATGATGAGGCGTACAGTGTGCAGATGTCGCCAACTGTCTGCAGAGTCAATAGCTACAGACCTCCAAACTTCATGTCATTAGCTCAAGAACAGTGCATAGAGAACTTCATGGAACGGGTTTCCATGGCCGATCAGCTGCATCCAAGCCTTACATCACTAAGTGCAATGCAAACTGTAAAGCACATGGCCACTGGACTCTAGAGCAGTGGAGACGTGTTCTCTGGATTGACGAATCATGGTTTTGTGTCTGGCAATCCGATGGATGATTCTGGGTTTCACGGTTGCCAGGAGAATGGAACTTGTCTGACTGCATTGTGCCAAGTATGGTGGAGTGGGGATTACGGTGTGGGGTTGTTTTTCAGGGGTTGGGCTTGGCCCCTTAGTTCCAGTGAAAGTAACTCTTAATGCTGCAGCATTCAAAGCTATTTTGGACAATGTCATGCTCCCAACTTTGTGGGAACAGTCTGGGGATAGCCCCTTCCTGTTACAACATGACCGCGCACCAGTGCACAAAGCAAGGTCCATAAGGACGTGGATGAGCACGTCTAGTGTGGATGAACTTGACTGGCCTGCACAGAGCCCTGACCTCATAGAATACCTTTGGGATGAATTAGAGCGGAGACTGTGAGCCAGGCCTTCTCGTCCAACATCAGTGCCTGACCTCACAAATGCTCTCCTGGAAGAATGGTCAAAAATTCCCATAAACACACTCCTAAACCTTGTGGACAGCCTTCCCAGAAGAGTTGAAGCTGTTATAGCTGCAAAGGGTGGGTCAACTCTATATTAAAGTCTATGTATTAAGAATGGGATGTCATTAAAGTTCATGTGTGTGTAAATGCAGGTGTCCCAATACTTTTGACAATTTAGTGTATGTTTCTGTTTGTGGTGCCCCATTACACTGTTTTAAGTTTATTTTGTACAGTCATTTCAGTGATAAAGCTTTTTTCATGCCCCTGAAATAATGTTTTTGGAAATATGTGTTTTTCACTGGACAACGACGACATGTATTCCCCGTCCGGGGAATGCAGTAATATATTAACTGTGCACTAACAGGTGCATCTAAAATTTTGCAAACATACCCAATTTGTCAGTTCATTCCAAGACTGGTTATTTTCTAACTCTGTATTTTCATGTATGTCTCGTATATATGTTTCATATATAAACATTCATTTGCTCAAAGGATGCGGATAAACATAATTTTCTTCTTCATTTATTCACTTCAGCTGAATAAATAAAAGACAGCGATACAGATGGTGCGCACAACAGCTTGTAGCTCATTATATTGAGAGAATGTCCTAATATTTATGGGCGTCATCAAATTCCCCTGGAAGGGAAACAGCGAGTGATGTCATATGACAGTGTGCACTAGGTACCCCCGCGCCTTCTGGCACCTCAGCACTTAGTTTAGGACAGTTTTTTCTTTTTTTTCTCACCACTGCAGTCCACAAGAGGGCAAGGAAGAGAAGTGCACACTCTTCTCTGCCTGGACCACTGCAAAGAAACCTGATGTCTTGGCTGTTTTCTGGCAAGCTTCACAGTCGCATCAGAAAGGGGCTTTAGCGACTTGCCAAAAGACGTCATTTCATGCATGACTGAAGTCCCCCAAAACTAATTTAGCACTTGATTTTGTTGCCACTGGAACTATACTTGAAAAGGCACACTTTAGCTTTTTTTGGTAATTCTGCGTCTCATTCCCGGGGCAAAGCACATACAGTCTAATTTCCATAAAGCTTCTCAGCTGGGATGAGCAGTGAGAGTGTCTAGTAGTGCCATTTTTTACGCTCTTCCAGTGCCATCCACATATATAAAGCATGCAGTATCATTTACACACTACAGCCCTTTGTTTTTAAGCTGCACGGGACCTGGGCAACATTAACCTCCGTTGCAGAGCTCCTTGTTCACAGTTAACAACTTCCTCGGCCAAGAACGGCAAGAGCACCAAGTTAATAGAAACTCCCTCTTGCAGTATAACGGTGAAGTCAATGTGTTTGTGTCTATGCTGAAGAATAAACATCGACTCCCACTTGGTTCACAGTGACTTCTCACTTTTCAATCAAACTTCAGTGGCTGGTCCCGTTTGCCAGCTAAACATACTTCAAATAACGCTCAGCAGGTACGACTATGAAGAGTAGGTAACGCAGGGAATTTAAATGGTTTACAGAAATGAAATACAACATAGAGCTGGTAAACAAAGTACGGACATGGCTCGGTTGTGTTCTATATTTGTTAATTTGAGAAATAAATTTATTCAAAACAACTGAAATATATTATTGTGTATTTTTGTGCTAACCACGTTTTATTGTTTTTCAGTAATAACTTACAATGCACACATCTAAATCATGACCGGTTTTCCAACTAAAAGCATTCCAGTCCAGTTAAGTACATTGCAGGCCTGCATGATGTGTGATATTAATAGTGACATCACATGTTATACACAAGCGATTGTCATATTGTAAGGAAAGGGATGGGCAGCTGGGTTGAGATTAAGCTTATACTGTCCATACATTATACCAAGCTATATGGTATTTTTTAAAAGAGTATTTTCAAAAGATTTTGCGATCTTTTGAAATCTTGTTGATAAAATGTGTCGATAAGACTTGTCAATTGGGGTGGGGGGGATCATGATAAGAGTCACTGAAAATACGCAAAACACCACAAGATATCATGTTACTGTAATACCACCCAAGCACAGCTGAGACCGTCAGTAAGTTTCATGAAAACATTTCCACTCAGTCATATGAAACAAAACTGAGCAAGATTATCTAGTATATGTTTAAATAGCTAGCTGTTTTGCGTAACCTCTGCATACGCTTACTGAACTAGTCATAATCATTTTCATCCCTGGTGTCGGACTCATTCGCAGATGGTGTGGCTCATTTGTGAGAAGCTTAACTAAAATTAGTTAGGGAATAAGCAAACAAAATTGATCACTAGAAGACTATCGCCTTCCGCTGTGTGCAATTATGGATTCCACAGAGACGATGCCAAGCAAAAGCAACTGATTTGTCGGCTCTGCTTTGTGTCAGCACAACTCGTGCTAACACCACCAACTTATTCGACAGATTCTAATAAGTTCTATCTGGCTATAGTTTGGTATATAGGTATATTTTCAACTTTTGTTTTTGCTTTATAAATATTTCAATATTTATCGCAAAAATAATCACGTTGTGCTATTCTAAATGTTTCTAATATCATGCAGCCCTATTACATTGCTTCATAAATATAGAAAAAATAGTATATAAAATATATTTTATCACAGGTCTTACAAAGCAGTTCACCTCTTAAAATCAGTGACGCTAAGGGGACCATTAACTTCACATTATGAGTCTATATTACAGCTAAATAGTGTGCAGTCAAGGTCATGGGCATAATTCAGTCTCATGAGTTTTATGTTTGTGCATGTGTAAGCATTGTAGGATTACAAACAGCCATTGATGTTAAGGCAAATAAAGACAAGATAAGCTTTGCAAGACTTCAGCTGTCCATTTCTGCAATTTGTGGAATTGAATGTTGTTGTTTAACAACAGATTGGAATTCATTATGACCATGGTCAATAACACACAAAAAAGTCCACAATTGCACACTGTGAAGAAAACAAAATCCATTTCCAGATCTATCATCGGTGTGTCACCCACCTTGTTAATGATAAAAAGTAGGAAAATGGAGGCTTAGAGAAGTCTATCTCATACATTAGTTTTATGGTAATATTTTTGACTATATTTAAAATAATAAGTTACATAAAGAACTGACAAATTTAGTGTGAGAATGAGATTGCTAATTTATTTTTGAACATTACTAGTTAAAAAATAAGAATGGAATTATTAATCATTTATATTATACATTATAAGTTGTACGATAAACTTCAAATCCATGTTCCCGAGAATGAGGTTTGATTATTCTACCCTGTTAAATAATTGCTTTCTGGGTTGATTAGTATAGTCTAAGGTGAGAGTGGTGAGAGCGGTTGCTTCCAAGAGTGAGCAGGAGCATACAAAAGTATTAAACAAGAACTCATTTGTGTGCTTTTATTTTAATGCACCCAAACCCACGCTACCTGCACAACTACTAACTAAATATTATATCAGCACTACATTCCTTTTGGAATTCAGTAGAGATTTGATCAGTGCTGATGAAAGGGATGAATATGATAATGCTATTCAAACACACCACAGCAGAGTTGAGTCCTCTTCATTTCTGCACAGAATCCTCGTAAAACACTTCTGCTTTGCCCCTTAATATGATGTTAACAGTACGATGTATGTATGTTTGTTATGTGTGATGGCAGGGTGTTGGAGATAGTGACTCTTCCATAACGGGAGTTGACAGACCTCTATCTTTAGCCACTTAGGGTGTTACTAGCAAGCTCATTTACGAGTTTGATGCAATAGTTCCTCTTGTACCTGTTTGCATGGAATGAATTGCTCTGTGGGCCCATTTATAATCTGTCCAGGCTGATTTCTGAGGCTTCTTCAAAGATGTTAATATGGATGCTTTCATTTTCAAACAGTTGGCTCATTCATACAACTTCTGTATGCAGCCAGATCAGAGTTTACCAGGACAGGACTACATTCTGAGGTGCCAAAGTTGATGAGTGTCAATCATGTGCAGAACCACAAAATATGACCAGAATTTGTCTCTCCCAACTCAGCCTATTGTAGGCCTAGACAGCTTCCAGTCTAGAGGTCCTGCCAACCAGCTTTATCTGATTCCTAGCCAGTTACTAACCCTAGCCAGTTACTAATTCCTAGCCAGTTACTAGTTATTTGAATCAAGCATAGGATGTTCGAATGGTATGTTGGGCTGTTTTGTGGCTTCTTGTGAATGGTGATATGTCACAAGCTTGTTCTGGAGTGTAATACTCTGAAATTCTGCCTCCTATTATTTCCTGCAGTACAGTACTTTGTATTGTAATGCAGTCAGCTGTGTAGTCAATTCCAGGAATGCTTCTACGACAACGACAAGTGCAGGTTCTTTCTCATACATAGTTTGGCCAGTTCTCCAATAGTACATTAACTTTCATAACTGTCTATCTTGTATTCAGGGGCTGTTTCAGTTTTAAACTCTCCATCTGAAGATTTCGCTTTGTTTCTTGTAGTAATTAAGTTTACAGACCATAGTCTATTCATGGTAGACTGGGGTACTATGGTAATTATGTGATGTACATGATCTGATCTGAAAGCTACTAACAGATTGTTCTCGGAAATAAGCCATATGCTCAAGGGTGAGGTAACCAGCATTTGTTTTGTGGACTTTCCTTGAGTCTTAACTTAAATTCCTTTATATTCCGAAGGTTATTTGAAATAAAATCTGCCAGGTGCTCATATACTCGTATAGTACTATACAAAAGCCATAGGCCGCCACAGAAAATCTTTAAATGATCTCCATGTTGGTGTAAAACTATGATAGTATGTATGTTAAAGTGTGGCAGCTTAACCATTTCAAGACTTTTCCTAAATTCACCCCAGTATTTGTACCATCTTATACTAGTACTTTTTGACTCAACTACTAGCATACTTTGTTTGGCTAATACCTCATTTAGTTACTAAACTAATTAAATTAATTAATTTGTTGAGCTGGTGGTGACATTTAACAGATACATGGAATGACTGGGATGTCCCCGCAGAGAGGCTTGTGAACTGAACTGTGCTTTTCCAAGCCAATCCACAAGATACCAATAACTTTTTGGAGAAGAAATTCATGTTAGTGTGTATTGTGTTACTGTTCATTTACATATGTTCTAATGTTAAATAGTATTTTTATTTTTGAACAAATATGCACTTACCATGAAGATAAATAGCTGTAAACATTTTCATTGATTGACTAAGGATTTTGCACAGAGCCATACACTGAAAAAGTCCGTAGGTTTGTATAAGGAGAACAGGATTGGACAAGAAACACATTGAACTTGATTATCTCTTATAGGTCATAGCGCTCTTTGGAGATACCTGGGCAATTGCAAGTTATAGATGCGTGTCATGAGACGATACCATGATGTCACAAAAATGTAGCATGTCGAGGCACGTTACTTGTGCGTTTGATTTGTAAAACCTACGTCAAGCAACATACAAGTGACAATCCGGTGTCACAGCAGGGAATTATGGAAAGGGAAGGAGAAGAGATGACAGACTTACTACACTGCACTACCTCACCATTGTTTTCTTTTAAATGATATTGTTGAGTAAAGTCACACTGTTGGATTCACATTCGTCATTTGGCCTTTGGTATTTTTTATGTGAACAGAGTGAATGTTAGTCACCTGACTGGTAGAGGTCATCTCCGATTCTTGCCCGCAACAACAAACAAATGACCTGATCCTTTTTTTTCAAAATGTGCAATTCCATTTTACAGCGCAGTGTAAAATTAAGAAATAATAGCACACTCTGGCAGCACTGAGTAATTATCCCGGATGGCCCACTTTTCAGGCCTGATAACACAGTAGCAGAGTCTGCAGTAGGGAAATAAAGGGCGCTGCCTGTGCATGGATCCTAGGCCTATGTCCACCTCCTGTGCTGGCTGCTGGCCCCGCACACCCCGCTCTCGCAAGGAACAGAAGTCAACCCCTCATTTAGTTAATTGTCTCCAGCAGAGCAGCGATGAGCTCCATGCCAGGACGGAAAGGCACAGCGGCGCACTGCCATAAAACCACGCGTGCCCATGGGAGACAAATATTTATAGCAAGCGTTTGCGCCCGCTTTTATTCGGAGAGAATTTTGCTGTACGTTTTTATTTATTTATGCATATTACGCCTTGTTACTCCAATGAAGCAGTGTCGCATACAGCTGCCTTATGGAAACATCCCCGGGAAGGCCTAGAAAAATACTTTCTGTTTCAGAATATAAACAGTGTATAATGAACAACATATAGCCATCACCCATACCTGCCCTCTCTCAGGCACAGAGCAGGCCAGAAACATCTTTCCCTGGTTGGCCTTTCAATATAAATAGCAACATAAATTGAAAACGGTTGCATTTGTTTGTTTATGTGATTTTGTTTTGTTTTATTTTTACTGATCTGACAGCTTTTAGTATTTTCTTTTAGACTTATGTTTAAGGCAGCCTCTGCTATTTGGCATGGAGGTGACCTTAAATTGAATGCAGGAGCACGCTGAGGTACACAAATAGCATGTTAGGTGGTAAAGGGATCAAGCTCCAGCCATTTATCTCCCGTCACATGATATATTGGGATGGAGTGGTGGCTCTGAGGCCAGGCATCTGTGTCAGCAACTGGAAGGTTGCTGGTTCAAATCGCGTGAATGCCCTGAGTGATTCTACTCTCTTGGGCCCTTAAACAAGGCCCTTAACCTGCAATTGCTTCGTCCTGGGTATGACGTTAATCTACATCCAGCCCTGAAAAGGAGGTCCTCCAACTTACAGGGAATAACTTCGGGGTTGGTGGCAGGTTTGGCACTCCAGCTACCGGAAAAAACCTCACACTGGTCCATTTGGACTAGTGTGGTGCTGAGGTATCACCCGCCACATGGCTGCACTCAGGTTCTCATCTCTGAGGTGGTTTGTTGTGTGGTGGGGCCGGCAACACACTGTAATCAGCTCACGCTCCTTACCTCTCATTGTATCAGTGCATGCTCCTTACCTCTCATTATATATGTGTCCTTCCTTGCACTTAAAGCTACTTTATAGATGCTTCAGATAAGTGGAACGAATCTTGGTACTGAAAGAATAAAATATGCAACAATGCATAGAAAGAGCAACTTGAATGGACTAAAATGCATTCATATTGTTGTCACCAGCCACTTTCCACTGTCCACACAGTGGAATTTCAAATAATTCTCAAGGGTAATCAAAATGAGTAATTCTCATTCTACAAGTTTAATTTTTTGCAGGTCATTGACATTGTGATTTATTGTGACATAACTCGTAGGTGATAAAGCTATATATTCTACAAACATGAATGAAAATAACATTGTGAATTATCTCTCAGGAATGCTTCTTGCCGACTCCTATATTTCTCTTATTGTGGTTGTTTTATGTCACAGTAAGAATGTTCACACCACATACAGTAACTACTGTGGTTTTTAGCATCTCTCTCTTATTAAAAGCATAACATTTTAAAACTTTTTTCAGCTGCCCAAAATGATTCTAATTATTGCACCACGAATGAGCTTATGGCAACGGCCCAGCTTTGTATTTCAGCTTTTCAGACAATAGTCAATGAATGACATGCACACGTTTCATGTTTAGGAACACTAACAGTGATCATCTTGTATTGCTAATCATCAACAACCTTCAGGGGTCTTGCTACTAATAAATAACAGTTTATTTTGCTTCAGGTCTCCTACAGCCTTGGTCCTGCTAGCTGCAGTGAACATGCCCTTTTCAGCCAGCCCTCACCAAAAAATCCATTACACTTCACGT
Organism: Mormyrops attenuatus; assembly: GCA_026777985.1. Classification (NCBI taxonomy): domain Eukaryota; kingdom Metazoa; phylum Chordata; class Actinopteri; order Osteoglossiformes; family Mormyridae; genus Mormyrops; species Mormyrops attenuatus. Next base: position 22,966,886 of record JAODKC010000002.1, read on the forward strand.
CACTGTTTTGCTCCATTTGTGAAAAATGAAATGCCAACCGCTTCGGATATTTTGTAGAACATTTGTAGGGCACCTAAAAATTTACAAATGCATCTCTAATATACATTTGGAAAAAAAAATATGTTTGCATTGAATTTGGTTATCTAAGGCATTTGCCAGAATATACATATTTAAGACTGCTAGCTAGAAAGGCCTTTTAAAGCAAATTAGACCTTATTTTCTATAATTTCCATTGTAGGTGTTTGTAAATTGCGTTACATCAGAACTGAACTACACAGTTTTTATTGTCAGCAAAGCACATTAATGCATTCTTGGAATGTCAACATCATTCCTAATAAAAAGAGAAAAAATCTCTCCATGTATGTCAGCAAAGTTTCAAATGGTGGCAAGGTCTATAGTATCTAACAAGGTCTATAGTATCTAACAAGGTCTATAGTATCCAACATGGTCTATAGTATCTAACAAGGTCTATAGTATCCAACATGGTCTATAGTATCTAACAAGGTCTATAGTATCCAACATG
>JAODKC010000002.1:22977230-22988676 GCA_026777985.1 Mormyrops attenuatus
CCCCCCCCCCGGCCCCCGCCCCCCCGCCCCCCCGGGCCCGCGCCCCGCGCCCCCCGCCGCGCCCCCCCCGCCCGCCCCCCCCCCCCCCCCCCCCCCCCCCCCCCCCCCACGAAGATTCGACCAAATGTCCCCACAATATAATACAATTTTTGTACCTTACAGGGACTATTTTTTTCAGGGAACTCATCTTAATAAAAATCCGTGGCTGCAATCAAATGTCAAAAGTCTTGTATTTTGATTGATTACCTATGGTTAAGGCTAGGGCTGGGTAGGGGTTAGGGTTGTCAGTGTTGGGATTAGAGTTTTTCCCATAGAAATGAATGGACAGTGCCCACACAGATATGAATACAGTAGCATAAGCAGCTAAAACATAGATGGGTACTCATTTACAGCACTTGGTTTTAAAGAAAGAGATACAAACATTGCAGCAGCAAACATGCTCAATTGCAGTTTATGAACAAAATTTATTACAAGGTAGTTTAAAAGGAGCTTGCACTGGCAGTAATCATACACACGGCTCAACGCATTAATTCTTAACATCTCATGTTAATGCTTCTATATCCCACTACTGGGAGGTCATACACAGACTCCCAGAAGGCCTAGTGGCTGAGATTATGCGTAATTGCTGGCTCACCAATGGCCCTAGACAGCAACAAAAGGGATGAGCCTGCTGACTAAGGTGACCTATCCCATTGCACAACATGATACATGGACACATATACACTCCCTTACACAGCAAAACAACACATTAGTCAACAGCATACAGTTAGCTGCAGTACCAAAGGCTACCCCTAGAAGTAGCGTATCACCATTACAATATATTCAACTAAAGACAGGGCACACCCTGAATGGGATTCCAGTCCATAAGTGGACACAAAAATACAGGCAGAAACACCAATGCAATTACAGTATGTCTTTAGACTGGCAAAGGAGACCAAAACACCCACACAAAATAGTGGTTATCATGCAACTACACAGTGAAAGTGCTGGTGTAGGAATACATCCACAGGTCTGGAGGCGTGAGGCCAGTGTGCTCCCCTTCTATGCTCTGTCTGTGTATTTATATACTGTATATACTCTGGATTATGTCACTGATTATTATTCCACAGTCCTCTAAAACATTGCTAACCCCACATGAAATTTTTAAGAATATGCTTTAGCAGCCGTACTCATCTAAGCTAAAATGCTATACAGTGAAGTGAGCAAGTGAAGTAAGAGTAAGTATAGTCCATGAACAATCTATAAAAACCATCATTCAGACAGGGGGTTTAAACATGGACATTTGCTGATGAATCACCTACTTCTATAACATGGTCCCTGTTTGGCACAAATTGCTGTTCCCTTACAAGAACTGTATCACAGTGGGTTTCTTAGTGATTAGCAGTGTTTCCTCTGCCTGCAGGGTTACGGGTTTGTGTGTGTGTGTCTGTGTGTGTGGTTGTGTATATATTACATGAATAAAAACCTGATATTTTGAGGGAAAGCTCAATTTTATAAAAATCTGTGACTGCAATCAAAAAACTAAAGAAATATCAAAAGTATTGTATTTTGTTTGGTTATTTATGATTAAGGTTAGGGTTGGGTAGGGGTTAAGGTTATCATTGTTGGGATTAGGGTTTTTCCCATAAAAATAAATGGACGGCCCCCACAAAGATATGAATACCAACTTGTGTGTGTGTGTGTGTGTGTGTGTGTGTGTGTGTGTGTCTGTGTGTGGGTTTGCATAGATCACATTTGAGGACCAAATTGTCCCCAAAGTGTAGTAAAACCTGAAATTTCCGTACTTTTGAGGCCAAAAGTCTTGTATTTGGGTTGGTTAACTATGGTTAAGGTTAGGGATGGGTAGAGGTTAAGGGTGTCGTGATTGGGATTAGGGGTTTTCCCATAGAAAATAGATAGGTACACCAACATGTGTGTGTGGGTGTGTGTGTGTGTGTGTGTGTATTTGCGTGTGTGCAAGTTTGTCTGTTGTGCCTTTCATGTGTAAGATTCATCCAGCAGTTCAAAAACAGGCAGTTAGGGTAAGTGGTGTCTCTAAATTGTATGTATGTGCTGTGTGACGGACTGGCATCCCCTCTGAGGTATAACCCAGCATGATACACAATGCTGCCTGCCATAGTCACCCAGTACAGTAGTTAGAATGAGGAAGGAATACATAGCGGAACCCTGTAAAGAAATTAATTAAAAGAATACTTAGAACTTTATGCTACTGCTGAGAATCATTAACCTGAGTTCATATTATTTAAGACGTAGCATTGAGTTAAGTAGGAGGAAGCCATCTCCCTCAGCTTTCCTGGTATGAAGATGTAGTGTGGGAGGACACAATCTGTTTGGGGTTGGAAAGGAGGCTCTGACTGAATGTAGGCATGCTCTTTGTCATTTAATAGGTGTTGTTATGTAAGACTGTGACTAAATTTGTCACAATCTGTAGAATATCACAATGTTACATGTTGATTGTTGTAAATTAGCCTCCGGTTTCTATCAGCACAGCATGTGCCGCTTCTCCTCTGCGTACCTGATGCTTTTAGCAGTAAAGCTGAAATATTTATTTATTCTCACAGAAAAAAAAGCCCCCAGAGCACTTTTTCCGATTTGTTTGGTCATTCCAGAGAGGGCATTGGGCCACTTCCATCCACCTTCTGTAACTGCTTGTCCTATTGGGGGGGGCAGAGGCTATGGGTACAAGACAGTGAACAAACCAGTATGGGACACCAACCCGTCACAGGTCACAGTCACACCTATGGACAGATAGTCCATAGTACTGCCATTTCTGCAGATATATATCCGATACAAATTTAGTCAGTTCAAGCTGCATTACAATGGCAGTACAGTTGCAAATTGGGGTACTTTGTGCATCAATAAAATTTAACACATCAAACCCTTCGTTCAAAACTTGAAAATAATAGTTGATGTGAATAACAGTGATGTGAATTATTCACATAAATGTTAAATGGTCGAACTGACAAACAACTGCAATGATTTATCTGGTTTTGATGCCTTAACCTAACAAAATTACCAATACCTATATACCCACACACTGGAATTAACCTCATGGAACAATACAGTGGTACCTCAGCTCACGAATTTAATTCGTTCGAGGACTCAGTTCGCGACCCGAAAAGTTCGCGACCTGAATCCTTTTTTCCCATTTAAAATAATGTAAATACAATTAATTCGTTCAAATAATATGTTTATGGAAGGTGGACCAATACACAACAAGGCAAACGCTTGTTGGCGGGCTGGTCGCCAGAAAGACGCCAAACAATGGAAAAGAACCACAAAACATCCCCCCCAAAAAACTAAACAATTAACATTAAACTGACTAACAGTCAAAAACATTACAGTAATTTCGAAAATGTGATAATTTTTTTATTATTATACTGTACATGCGTTGTTTGGCGATGAACTTCTTTGTATGTACTGTAAACAAATAATACGTAGTTGCCACTATGTGTGAATGGAGAATATAACACTTAAATAGGAGTTACATAATAATTTATGTTAATGAAGCACTGTAATTTTATGTATAGATATGTGACTGTTAAAAACCATGACAAACATGTTTATCAATCACTGAAAGGTACCGCTATAACAGAATGTTCTGTCTCTATTTTTTTCTTTTTTCAGATATTCGACCTCTGAAAAGATATAATAAAGACATACATCTACAACAAATTTTTTATACATCCCACAACCTTTTTTGGGCATAATATACACTTCTTCGTCTTTCGGGTGTGTTCGCAGCCCGAAATACGGTTCGCGAACTGGTGCATAAATTTTCCGAACATCTGCCTCGTAACCCGATTTGTTCATGAACAGGACTGTTCGTGGGGTCGAGGTACCGCTGTACATGGAATATCTAGAAAGCTGAAAAATCAGGAGATATATGAACAGTTACAAAAGTAAAAACAATACAGTTCAAACAGGATTTAAAACACGAAAGGGGGGGGGGGGCAATGATGTGTCACACTCTTAGGAACATTCAGAGTTGGGTAATTCAGGTCCAGAGAGTAAATGTCCAGGCCGGGATTTTGTTTCGACCAACCAGTTGAGTACTCTGTGACTGTGACTCCGGACTCGAATTACCCAACTCTGGGAATATTGGATGGTCAAAAAACAAGTTTATCAAAGTCGAGATGAAACATTCCATAGATCTTATATGAGATTATATTTCAGCTGAATCCTCAGCAAGCACAGATATGTCCAATCACTAATGACTGATTGATTACACCAGGCTTGGAGGTCATCTTTGCAGTAATTGACTCAGGCAAAATGAAATGTTGACCTGAGGCTGCTGGAATATATATCTGTAGCTATCCCCGGATTAAAGGGGAGTATTAGAAAATTATCAATTTAGAGTGCTGCTTGAAGAAATGGTAAATTAAACGTGCAGTGTACAAAGTACAATGTTTTTACGATACGAGTTCCCAGACTCAGCTACTCAATAAGGCTTTAAGACGTCCGAAGCACATTTTTTCCTCATTTAAAATATGTGAGCAATGATGGAAAATAACAACCTACAACCTACAACCTACAACAACAAACATCCATCTTCAAACCGTTTATCCTGAACGGGTCGTGGGACCACAAACATTTGTGGAAATGATGATGAAACACAAATTTGCAATCACCAGTTAGGTTATGTTCTATCCATTTATCAGCGCTTTATTTTCCTAAACTAAGACAGTAAGCTCTTATATGAGCACTTTTTTTCTTGTTCCAAGTTCAAAAATGAATATATAGTGCTCATAAACCCAGACAAGCTGACTACAAATGACTAAATCTTACAGATTTCTAACAGTGTGTTCTTCAACAATGTGGTATGTTATGCTAATGAATCACACATAGAAAGCAATATTTTTGTCTGCAGCTTAGTATTTTTTTCTTGCCTACGAAGACTCCATATGCCTACGATTGTGTCTCAAACTGTTCAGATGACTCCAGCATAAAAGCATCACCAGTTTGTCGTGTGTCAAGGGACTTGCATACTTATATAGGCCACATTTAAAGCGATTTTGATTTTTTCAAATTATAGAGAAAAAGTACTTAGTTACCACATCCCATGATTAGAACTTTAATTGAGTCTTCAGCATGTATGTATATATATATACCTGTATATATATATATATATATATATATGATGGACTAATATTTAGCTGTTAGACATCATGTATATTTTTGTTGCCTTTATAATCACATAATGAGTGTCGTATTCTACATATTTCTGACATTCCTTCTATAAAACTGTTAATGACAGATGTATGCAGTGAATGGAATGTTGTGCTCCAAAAGGAAAGTGTGACAATTTCTATAAGGTGAAGATTTCACACACACATATGACAGCATTGCTGAGGAAAGGAAAATGTGATGTAAACTGTTAGATTAATCATACTGTATTTGCACAAAAAATATTTAATTAAATTGATTGCAATGTGCGACCAAACGTCAAAAAACAACACTGCCTCAACAAACGGGTTTAAGTAACAAAATGTTGTTAAAGCCCTATATAACAACTTGATTCATATCACTATGAGAGCAATATAATGACTGTCAGTCCCTGAATTACAAAATGCCCATTCATTTGATGGCCCATTTCCTTTTGTTATTATTTTGCACACGTTTCAGTGCAGACTGACATCATTTTTACCCAATTTTACCAAACTTTCAGGATGAACTTCCCCAAATAAAACAGAAATCTTGGGGCAAAGTCCTTCGAAGGGCTCACAGAAGACCTTAATATGGCCGTGTGGTTCTGCCAGATTTAAAGCGTGAAAACACTCCCACACTGCTTGTAAAATAAAGAAACACTGCAGCTTGCTCTGGGTCTGCTGAACAAGAGATGGTGTGATCGTAGCATCAATCATGCAGAAGAGCAGCCTGCCTTTCGCCTCAAACGGTAATCACTATCTCTGCCACTCTTCTGCCTCACACTGCCGTGGCCCATGAAAAGGAGGGAAGACTGTTTGAAGTTACAGTTTAAAGTTCCTAAGATTGTCACACTCATAAAAATGGTCCCAGACCAAATTTTCCAGTAGACTTTATAATAGCCATGTAACTGACCTAAAGCGGATTTTGAAATTTCAGCGCATGCTACTTATGTTTGAGGTAAAAAGCTCACACACCAGGGGGTGGGGCCGTCACTCGGTAGGTAGCACTGTGGTCTCATACCTCCAGGGTTCAATTTGCGATTTTTGGTTTGGGGCGGGGGTTCCCCTTTTACTCATACTTGTGTGTGTGTTTTGTGGAGTTTTCATGTTTATGCCACTTTTCCATATGTGTAGCTTGTCCATCTATCCATCTAGCTTCTAACCATTTACCCCGGGCAGGGTCATCGGTCTGAGGGGAACTTCTGTTTCAGAATCCCCCTTAGCATGAAGTTTAAAGGCCAACCCAAGGCATAAGCGAATTAAGCTGCTGTGTAGGGCCCAGTGACCACCAGCAAACCCCCCCCCCCATCAAATCAGCCTGTCAGAATGGGAGTGAAGATGACAATGACAAGTAGGTTAATCATTTTAAATTTTGCCTATGGCCCCAAAAAGAGGTGTGTGGTCTTGTATATACCCTGTGAAAGATTGGCATCCCTCCCAAGATATCTATTGCTATGTCCTCTGTACTGTTTAGGATAATATTTTATGAGTATTTATTAAATCATTCTTTATTACTTTTCATTTCTGAGCATAGGTGCAATAAAAGTTAAGTGAGTGACTGTTAAATTATGTTATATTAAACTTGCAGGTACATATCAGAGAAAGTACGTAATTCTTGAGCAGGTGTTCGCTATTGTGTCTTTTGGCAGTTTCATTTCATCTAAAAAGTTGGGCTTACAAAGTATTTATAAACTGCTGCACATAAGTTTGAGAAGTGTATACACAGTTACTGCTGTGTTTCTAAACTCTATGCTTTATTGATTTCAACATCACTTTACTGGGAACTGTTCTTGTCTGTCTCTGATGTACTGAAGGACACACCAGAATTTCTGAGCACCGCGCAGACACAGACCTAAGTGTAAGAGAAGAGTAATTTCTGAGAACTCTTTACTGTATGTAGGTTATGGGAGACACAAGTAACGCACTCTGTGGCCTGGGTAATGAAATCTGACAATATAGCACTAATATCCATACTGCCTTCATCTGAGTCCCATGAGCTAATGAAGCACAGAGAACAAGGGGAGGAGAAAACACCCTGAAGTTTAATTAGTATACCCAAAATTATCAAGTGACTCTTTCTGTTCAAGACATCAGTCATCATCTCGGTTCATTTTATTGACCCCAGGGTTTACATTTTAAATGTTAAATCCTGACTTAATACTTTGATGAAGCATTTACTGTAATGATGAACAAATCAACAAATTAGTGATCAAATGACTTAGAAAGGAACCATGACAACCCTAGTGTTATAAAACATAAAATTTCCATCTTAGCTATGTTCTGAATAATGTCACCCTGAGGAACATGCAATGACTATGGTGCCTACTATAAAAGAAATGCAGAGATAGTACCTGCAGCTCAAAAAAAAAGCTTCAAAATCAATAAACATTCGTTTTTGCATCAACAGAAGGAGAAAAATGTCTGATTGAATAATCCCACGCCTCACTCTCAGCCTTATCAGCTGAAGACGTTTGGGACGTACCGTACAATTGATGTACCATCCGAACAGCACTGGGTTCAATGCAAAAAGATTCTTCTTCTATCGTTTTATTAACTCTGTCATTGGAAGAAAAAGAACTCTGCATCAAATCAAGAGTCAGACGAAAGCAACCATTACATTTCTAGGACTCGTACAGACAATATTTACATAACAGTAGAGGAAGGCGCATAAACTGATTGTGTGGCAGTGTAAGTTGTTCCAAATACTTTCCTTACAGAGAGCATTTGTATGAAGGATTTGCAGTGGAGGAAGGTTCTGAATATATAAATGTAGTGAAAGATAAATTGTGCTCCAACAGGAAAGCATGACATTTTATATAAGGGGAAGATAATAGCACACACAACTGACACAATCTGAAGAGGAAAAAATTGCTCTCAGGCTAACTCATTTATAATAGCATTCTCAAGATGTTAATACTTTCAGGATGACTCTCTTAAATTAACAGATACTCCTCTTTGTGATTAAGGGAATCAAAGTTACCAAATGTCCATTTGTAATTCTCCCCTGATATTGTGATTATTATTGCAGAATACTTAGAGAATTAATCCTCTTAACTCTTTTTCTAGTCAGGAGATTCACAATATAATTTTGGTAACACGACATTTAAACATTTAATCATGGTGCAAATAAGGCCTATGTTGTAACCTTCAGTACATCTAACGAAACAGCTTTTGCAGGCCGTTAATGTGAAATTTAAGCATTAGTCATCGATATAGCATTGTAAACCAGCTGCTACAGAGACCATGTGGCAAGATCCACAAGGAAACACATTCTATTCCTCTGCAGATCAGAAGGAGTTTTTTTGTTTGTTTCTTTTTGTCAGGTTCGAGTCCGGATGACTTCTTCTTTGGCGATTTCTAATGTCTTCTAATGTCAAAAAAACATTAAAGTTTCGAATTGGTCAGTCCCAGTGGGTTCTAGGGTTAACACATCCTGGCTGTGAAACTACAGAGTGCTATATCATGTTACAGACTAGAGCTGCTTTGTCACATCTGTGATCAGGGTCACCAGCTCTGGATAGGTCAAGATTACAGTCTATTTATCCTAAAGAAAAACTAGTTTAAATACTTATAATACTTCTATGGGAAAACACCAGTGTAAGAGGCCAGATTATATGACTTTTTATATGTTTTATATGCAGAAGATCGAATTTGAGGACAGATTAAAAAATATATTGCTGATGTAGCTTTTTTTTAATCACTCAAACTGGATTTATTTAGAGTTATTTCCAATCCAGAATTGCTTTATAAACTGTGACTTTCTCTGCCACTAGTATGCCCCCAAAACAGCTGAAGTAGCTAGTTTTCCCTTTGCACTTGACAGACTATATATCAATAAAATATCACCTTAAGAACTTAGCTAATCCAAAACTTACCTGTTGTGTCTGACCTGTTATGCTTCAGGAAGTTCTTTGACACTTAGCCCTGACAACTTTAGATCCAATCTGCTAAACACAGGTTGTGGTGCAGTTCTCACTGCTGGCCTTCATAGATGACCTAGACTCCCATCTGGGTGGGCTCTCGGTCTAGGGCGGAAGACCGTGCCATAAGGCTGGCAACAATGCCGGAGGGTGTTCTCACTTAATAACCTTGCTGTCCCTGACTATCTAAAATCAGGCCTGTGAATTCATTTACAGTACTTAATGGAACCTATGTATTAATTTATACTAACTTACAGGGATGCCTGTTTCATGGTTGCAATAACTCAATAAAATATCAACCCGCCCAATTAATTTCTCTTTTGCTGGGCTTTTTCTACGACAAGAAATCCTCAATAGTTTCGAAAAGGTAGAATCACCTACATCCCACATCTGCAGTGACAACAATAGCAGAGTCAGTCACAAGCATTTGAGTTTTAAAAGCTTCTATCCACACAATGTCAAGGCTACAAAGGCCTCTGTGTCATGAATTGTGACTCACTGCTTGTCAACCTCACTCGATATGTACATTCAGGGAGGGCGCACATTTGTAAGACATCTAAAATGCACTGTGCTACATGGCACAGGTACATAACATGTGACAAAGGAAGTTAACTACTATCAGATGTCTCCAAATTGCCACAGACGAAAGGTTCATACAGCTATAATTTCGAGTGTCACCTACTGTAGATTCTCCCCTTCACGTCGTAAGAGCCGCATTCTATTGCTACGGTAATTGTAACTGATGTCAATAACAATTATACAGCTATTAAATTCCACATTATGATCGCTATAGAAGTAGCTTTTTACTGCTCATAATGAGCCACTCGCGCAAATAGTTTTAAATCTCAGTGCTCCGTTCCTCATTAAAAGCCGCTACTGAAGTAAATGTACGACAGAAGAGAGTAGCATATGCTGTGAAACACAGCAAAGTGACACAGAAATGCTGCAAATCACATCATTCAACACTGTAAATGGGGGCGTGATTCTAGGATTTGACCCTTAGTGGGGTTCAGCTTCCAAAAGAAATACAGGATGCCTCCCCATGGTCACCCATGATAAAGTTTGCTGAGCAGATGGGGATTAACGATAAAAGGGGAGGAACTGTACAAGACAGTATGGGACAAATCACTAAATGGTTTTAGAAAAATAGTTTTTTCAGGGGGACTGAAACAAGAAACACCAGGGCTGGAGCCTCCCTAAGTCTAGTATGACTGTAAATACAAATGAGAGATGTGTTCTTGTGGGCCGGCAGCCATCGCATCAAGCAGAGCAGCATCTTGAAGCGGCCACGTCCTGCAGCCGAAAGCACCATCCGTCGCCTGCTGCCCTGCATGACGAGGTATTTCCAACCCGCTAATGGCAGAGCGAGACAGAACCCCCTGCAGATCTCGGGGTCTCCTCATTGACCAGAGGAGCGACGAATATAAAGGACGCTGAATGCTTTCTGACGTTGCCTGAGCACTGGTACCTTCCTCGCTCCTGGGCGTGTCATTGCGCGGCAGCCATACATACCCGCTGACCCGCGCTAATGGCCGGTTCTTTTTCTACTAGACGCAGTTGGGGGTGTGTGCTGTTTCACTGATCTCCAGAGGGAAAGTTCAGTCACCTGTAATCCACTTTCAGCGGTAATGGAAACTGCCTGAGTTTTTTTCCTCTCCTTCCTGCCTGGGTTTGTTTACAGTGTTAAACTTGTTTTGCTTTGGTGTAAGGAATTGTCACTCCTTTTATCGTCTCTAAAAAGAACCGGTGTAATACGAAGACGAGCTGACGATGAAACAACCCCCGAAACAAGCAGCACCACATATACACAGATATACAGATTCCCAATTTACATGGGAGTTGCATTCTGGAAATGCCCCCATATTTCAAATTTCATGTCTGTTGAACAATCCCCCCCCCCACTGAAAAATAACATAAAAGACAGTGTAACTTTGTGACTGATGTCTTTTCGACTCACACCAAGTAAAACAACAGCATATACTTGAAGATATATGGCTTTATTTTAAATTCAATTGAAACCTACATAAAATGAGAGCCTGTTTTTTTTGTATGTATTCCATAACTATACAAAGCATTAATGGTGCTTTACAGACTCCATTCATTTGCTGGACACATCCCATAGTGATTCTGACCCTTACTGACTCCAGTTCCCAGTTGTGGTGAGCTGGATGGAGGTCATTGAGACACATGGGACTTGGGACCCAGCAGCACTGCAGCTCTTCATGCAGTAAACTATTGCCCTGCACAGCTACCAAAACCAAAGGAGCAGGTGTCTGTATGTTTATCTGTATGTTTGTCTGTATGTTTGTCTGTATGTTTTACACTGTGTGTGTATGTGTGTGTGGGGGGGGGGGGGGCTGGGATAGCTCTTCCAGGTGA